>CM076578.1:594954729-595086908 GCA_034641835.2 Pinus albicaulis | reverse complement strand
ATTTAGGCCGATAGGCCTTCTGTTTTGAATTAATACAGGTGTTTTTTCGTCAACCAATTCATTTTGATAATGACACATGTCACTAGTAAGACGTGTGCAAAAAAATCATAAAATCAACCAACTCATTTTGAAAAAGCAAAAAAATCATAAAATCAATAAAATCATAGAATACAAATAATTTCTTATGATTTAGAAAGCAATTAATAAATAGTAATTTCTATTTAATAGTAAATAATAATTTCTATTTAAGAGAGCTATACATGATAGAGTTTTATCCAATTGCCTTTCTCTGGTCATCTATTATAATTCACGGGGATATCAAAGTGGACTTGATACATTTGGATGGTGTGGTTGAAGCGCATACACGCGTAAGCAACTGACCGTGTCATGGGTTTCTTCAAGAATTATCATCACAACCATATGGATACTTGTGTGTCCAAATTTTATATGTCGTTATGTTGAGTAGAGTATTGTTTTTGATGGTTTTTTCTTATTTGCAGGTGTCAGATTTTGGACTTGCAAAACTAGCATCAGATACCAATACGCATGTGACAACCCGTGTCATGGGAACCTTTGGGTAAGTTGTAGATGTTCTCATTTTGCAGGTTTCCCAAGTATTGATTTTTGTGGTTGACTGGTTTCCTAAGAAGGTATAGATGCTACCCTATGAAGTGTAAATTTTCTTGACATTGATTTGATATTTCAGGTATATGGCACCGGAATATGCATCAAGTGGAAAGCACACTGTCAGGTCTGATGTATTCTCATTTGGGGTTGTGTTATTGGAGCTTGTGACTGGGCCGAAGCCTGTTGATGTATCACAGCCTCTTGGTGATGAGAGCTTCGTTGAATGGGCATGTATATACTCTAAAACTATCATTAATCTGATTCTTACATTGTAAATGAAAGAAAAATGCATTGTTTATAAGGAGTTTTGCAAGATTATTGTTCTGTGCTGCACTCTATCTTTCCAAAAAGTTTTTAGCATTCTGTATACGCCGAACCCTAATAGGTTTTCAGACTTTTGTTCCACGCTGCTAATTAGCATTCAGTATAGGCCGATTTGGTGTCATGTTTTTATCATTATGAAATTCAGAAATTTTACTCTTTCTCATAATGATTTAATATCTATGAAATTTTGTGTGAAGAGCCTTCTTATATTTTTCCCATTAATTTTATTTTGCATCTATACATTTTTTTATATATATTTATTAAGAGTGAAGAGAGTATAATATTCTACAAGTTTTAAAATTCAAATATAATTTTATAAATGAATTTAAAAGTTTAAATATAAATATGAATCATATTTATATAAAATAATTTATTTTTTCTACTACATTCAAGTTTCCTAAAATGTTATTTCTATGCTATCCTAACATGCAGTGTTAATAGAATATATTAATCATTAAAATGATTTTTTTTATACACATTAATACAATATATTTATATTTATTTACAACTTTTTTATTTATTTAGAACTCCTATACAATATATTTATTATTTAAACTTCTAAAAAATATATTTCAACTTCAATAGTATTTAAAGTGAATTTTAATCTATTATTTTTATATAGCATTTTTTACTATGCAAAATTCTCACAATAATAATCGAACATGGCTAGAGAATTCTTCTACAATCTTACTAAATTGTAAGTGCATTTGAGAAAAATGAGCCCTCTCCAATATTGCTTTTAAAATAATTCCAAATTTAAATAGAGAATCAACATTTTATATCTTTCCAGGGTTAGGATGTTGAGAAAGGCTTTGACCTGAGGATTTGTTATTGTACACTTTGCATGCTAATTTTTTTATATAATAATTTGCTTAAAAATATTTGTGTGATTAAAATTATTTTACCATAATGGAATAAGAAAGTTTACCATTTTCTTAAAATAGAGAAATAAAAATAACTTATGTGAACTAAAAATAATAGAAAGTTAGTTTAAAAATAGAAAGTTCACATATTTTCTTAAATTTTTAGGAATTTTCCCTCATAACTTATTTTTTTTAATAGAATTAGAGATCTTTCCAAAAAGATTATTTTTCTTTATAGAAAGTAACCATAAACTTCTAAGTTGCCCAATTTGAACTCACATGTCACTAGTAAGACTTGTGTAAAAAAAAATAGTAAGTTCACATATTTAATTAATATTTAATATATAAAGTAATATTTAAACTATAAAGTAATGAATAAATCTTTAATTCACATATTTATTTTAACCATATTTACTTCACATTTTTCTATTATATTGTAATTGAATTTCCACGAATCTTTCTCCAAGTTGGGTTTTTTACCATTACACTCTAACTAAATTTCAATTCGTCTTTTGCAAGTTGGGATAATTATATTAGTTGAATCCCACATGTTGTTGCTATATAGCTATGATAAAGCTTATTTTTATTGCAATGTATGATTTATGAAGGAAGCTATACTTAAATATGAATTTGATGTCTTTGCCTAGTGATTTGATTCCTAGATGTCTATTTTCTACCTTTTTGAATTTGAACTTTTAACCTTTTACAAGAAGGCATGCATTCTTAACTATTAGAAGTTTAGAACCACTCTATGTATAAATGGATCCTTGAGACATTCAATTTTTGTAAATTAAAATATCATCTCATCTATTAGTTAGATTACTTTAAAATATAATGTAATCAAATTAGTATTTAATATTCCACCATGCAGTTCTAATGACATTGGAGAATGTTTTTGTTAAACAATTCTAATATAGTTACATATTATAAACTTAAGAAAAAAATACAAAAAAATTAACTTAAATTTAACGTATCAATTTCTATTTTCTTGTACAACTTTTTTTATTTTAAAATCCTATCGGCCTCTCTTTGCACCTTTTGGGGCAACTGCTAGTTTATATTATTTTAATAAAACATATACTATATGTCAAAACTCGCATTCAGTCATTCCAATTTGGAAAGAAATCGAGTATTTCAAGGTATATCAAGCTCGGGTGGCCACATTGGCGGGAAATAAATAATAGTTTGTCGTGTTGTTGAATACAACAGTGTCGTTTATTAGCATTAGCACTAGCCAACTTTCCCATAGCACTTTACAGTTTCCCAATATATAGATTTTCTATTACACACATTTTCTGCATATATTGGCGTTTTAATCTGTTCACTCAAATCTCTCTAATCCCCAAAAGTCACAAGAAAATGATCAATATATTTTTATTTGAATTACTATTGGGGGTGGTGTGTGGTATGCATATTTTTATTGAAATTTAATCTTTTATCGAAATTACTGTTGCAGGAGTTGTATGATTTGGATCTGCATAGAATTGGGATAGTAAGCCTTTTGCCTTTATATTTTCTACCATGCGTAAAATCTCTATGAATCAAACTCCGAGGGCAGTGCCCAGAGGAAGTACTTGAGGTCACACCTAAATATAATGAGGATCAGAAATTGTTTCTCTGAATTATTTTTTCGACCCAAATAAATTTGTCTGGTGTAAGAGATGATAAATTTCCAGTTATAGATTTTATATTGCACACATTGTCAACATATATCGGAGTTTTAATGTGTTCACTCAAATCTCTCTAATCTTGAAAAGTCACAAGCAAATGATAAATTCCCAGTGCAGTGCAGTTTGTATATATATTTTAATTGAATTGTAATTTTTATTAAAATTATTGTTGCAGGAACTATATGGTTTGGATGTGCATAGAAACCTTCTGACTTTATGTTGTCTACCATGTGTAAAAGATCTCTGAATAAAACTGGGAGGAGAGTGTGCAGAGGAAGTTAGTGAGGCCACACCACAATATAATGAGGACTAAAAATTGTTTCTATGGAAATCAATTAGCCTTCGGTAAGAAATGAGCGATTTCCAGTTATAGGTTTTCTATTGCATACATTGTCTACATATATTGATGTTTTAATAATAATCAATATATTATTATTGTAATTACTATTGTAGAAGCTGTGCGGTTTCTATATTTTTATCCAAATGTAAATTTGTATTGAGATTATTGTTGCAAGAGATGTACTATTTGGATGTGCATATAGTTGGGATACTAAATGTT
This sequence comes from Pinus albicaulis, assembly GCA_034641835.2. Classification (NCBI taxonomy): domain Eukaryota; kingdom Viridiplantae; phylum Streptophyta; class Pinopsida; order Pinales; family Pinaceae; genus Pinus; species Pinus albicaulis. Next base: position 595,082,865 of record CM076578.1, on the reverse strand, counting down.
GGGTGCTTTATTTTCAAGATAAAGTTTGAAAAATGAGGAAGATAAACAAATTAATCAGGTTGGTGAATCGTTTAGATGCATCACAGCTTCACCCATAGGAAGTGGGAAGATTGCAAATTAAACTGGAAAAAGATTTTGAAAGATTGTAGAATGAATAAGAGGTGCAAAATCTCAGTGTGATAGGGTGTTTTTTTCATGTATGAAAAGGAGGACTAAAATCAGAAGAATTACGATCGTGACGCAACTAGTTTCACCACTCCTCAATCATGTAGCCAATGAAAATAGAATGCAGAATGAGCAGTAACAACACCATTTTCTCATCTTTTACAATCTTAGACTGTGGTTAGATATCGTTATGGTAGTTATATAAAGAAAATATATCGGTTTGTTGTTGTGTGACGTTCAGAGTATCATTTAAGGAGCGACGTATTCGTTTAAATAATATTAGAATCATACAAGTTTCTATCGGTCTGTTTGATATGCTTACTTTGAAAATATAAAAATACAATAAAATATAATTTCTTGCATTATGTTTGATGTGATTACGCTGAATATCAAATTATAGTGATGAAAATGATTATTTACTTTTCCAATTTGTAAAATGAATTACCCGAAATAAATTATATACAAAAATAATCCTGCACCAGATACACTGCACATATTTATTAAACATATTTATAGTTCTAATATGCCATGATGATTTTCTTAACATTAAACATTTGAAATGGATAACGAGGAGCATATCTATTTCATTTTTGAATTGATTGCGAAGGTGCTCTTATCTGACTTCCCTTACGATTTCCTCTTGAGTAACGAAGGAAAGAAGGAAAACAAACCTTCATATAATATTAATTGTGAAAAGAAATAATTTATTGAGAATTCAATGTTATAAAGGGAAATTTTCGGTCTGGTGTCAGTAAGCTATATATTAGATTATTGCAAAAAAAAAATGTTATTCTCTCATTATAAAGCACTAAAATGAATTTGATTTTGAATATATTTTTAATTTAAAATATTATATAATTGAAAATGTTTGTAAAAATATTCTTGGAAATTAAAAAATTATAATAAATTTATTAAAAAAATAATAGGAAATATAATTTTTTTTTTTCTATGATTCAGGTACGATGTCGATGTCGTCTTTGACATTTCATTTTTATATTAAAATTGTACCCACGAAATATAAATGTATTCAAAACAATAAATTAAAAGAATTGCATAGCAATGTCCGATGTGTTTGGTTTCACTAGTACTCTCGTAGATTTGAGTGGCTTGTGCTGCCTAAGAAAAAAATTTCAATTAGATGGTGATGAGGATGTTTGGATTATGTGTCCTTGAAGATCTGCACAAAGGAAACTTTTAAAATGAATTTTTGGTTTGGGAATATACTAGAAATATCTCGAGGTGTTACAAAGAAGCTTTGATAGGGCATAAAATAGAAAAAATTGTGACATATAAAAAATTATTCAAGATACAAATTAGTGAAATGTTTACAGTTGAAAGGAGACTCTAAAGAGAAATCACTTAGATTATGCCTATAACAACCTAAAAAATTAAATGAATAATTATCATAGAATTTTCAAATACCATGAGTAGAAACTACCCGTATTGATGATATTTCTACTTGTGCTTTTGGAGTTGAATTCTCCACCCAAACTTGCTGTGCTCATCCGTTTCATAAGATTTCTATAGTTAACCAATTTCCTAACCCTCAATCCACATACTAGTGCTAAGAGAATGGATGAAGAATGATGAATATAATCTTCTCAACATCTATTAAATATAACAAACAATGGAAAAGTGGTTCGCATGTGCACATTCCATGTGTCAACATGCAACTTTTATTTATTTATTTTAATTTTTACCTAATTTAATAGTTTCTCCTAATTTAACTCAATTTCTTATATTATTCGTTTTTACTTTTTGTTAAATTTACTTATTTTTTACTTTTTTCATAAATAATTTTATATATTTTTGTTTTAACTTCAACATTACTATTTACTATGTTATTTATTTATTATTATTATATTATCTTCATTATTTATTATTTATTTACTATTATTATAATTTCTTTAATTTTTACTATTTATTCCCTTTATTTCTTATTTATTATTTTTATTATTATTAGGGGACATTACATACTCTCTTTCTTCAAGGAACTTCACCCCTAAAGCTGTTGAACTATTTTACATTTTATTTATTTAGTTATTTTATTACTTCACATTTTCCCCTACACCCTTCGTAGAACTGTGAGTGCAACTATGAGACATCAAAAGTTTCAAAGTACCAGAAAATCCAAGGTATATTTTTCCTTTTTCCCACTTTCGAACTCCAGGGAATAAGAGCTACTCGTCTATACCATAGCCAAAAGTTGGTCCCAAGGCTCACACCCGACTTAAACCTCATATTCCCGAAGGCAACTACCCGACTCAAGACATCAAGCAAAGCGTGCCCACTCTCCACACTCACTAAGGTGCACATCCCAAGCATCGAAGTCCTTACACCCCCCACCGTACTTGGCATCCCAACTAAATATCGTGCACTCAACCTCCTCAAGATGGTCCCATATCCCCTCAAGATTTATCCATTAAGAGTTATTAAAGACAAAGCAACCACTAACATATGTAAACATGATTTAGTATGTCCCCAACCCATATGGTGTTACATATTCTCCCCTCGTAGGTATGGGCTCCCACAAGATAATCAAACAACCTTCCCTTTGGCCCATTTGTAGATTTCATGTCACTCAATTACATCTTAACATGAAATCAATGCATTACTATAATCATAATATTATAAAACAATCTACAAGTAAATTCTCGTATTCTTCATCATGAAACATATCATCACTTCTATCACAACATTATGAATAGTAAAAATTGCATTCTCTTGCATGTCAGAAATTCTCATGTGTGATTATCACACAAATTGCTCTAAGGTTATAACATCAACATATCTATATCGCGTATATATTATGACATCACATAATAAATGAACCACATGGAAATATACCATATCATAACATCATGAGCATACAACAAATAAATAAATAAGAACCACATGTGCATCATTATCCTCTTATTAGATTTGCCTCCAATTACCACATACCATCACACCATTAAAACACTCACAACATCGTACTTCAAAATTTCCATATCGATAACAAATATTTGAAACCATAACCTCATACATAGTAACATAGTGTAAGAATAAAATTTATATGTTTTATTACCAATTTACATTTCAAAAGATAAATAATAATAAATAATAAATAAACAAAATAATGAACTATTGACTTATAAATTGTATCACTAAATCATAATTCAAAACCAATTTTAAATAATAACCCAGTTATTAATAGCCACTATTTTTGTAATACTCTAAATATTTTCAAAACTAATAAGAATTAAAACAAATATTTATAAGAATTATTAATAAATTCATAACTAATACACAAACACTTATATTTACCTCTACTCCGAATGCTTTAAGATTATAATATTATTAATGGATTTAAATTTTTAAATGAATTAAGAAATTTGAATCTAAAGGTTTGTGTTTGGCCTAGAAGCTTTCCCACTAAGCTTACAAATATCATAATTCATTTCACACTAGCCTTAATGTTTTTAGTAGTTTAGAGGATGGTCGAGATAAGATAAGCTGAAGCGTTGCGCTTTTGCACTATGCTTCCACACAATCCACATCGTAATTGATTCATGTATCGTAAAATATGTACCTATTTTCCATGAAAGTTTTACATTATAGGCATGGGGGTGATAATAATAAGCTCACTTATTTCTCAAAGTTAAAATTCTTCTCATTTTTTGAGAAACGAGCCACTACCATATACATCCATTTTTGGATTTTCGAGATCCATGCACGAATTTGTCTCAAAAATTTTGTGAAGAAGTTTTATAATGATATTCACTATGTGTCAAAATTAGTTAAATATGGTTTACCATTTAAAGAGATATTCAAAAATATCAAATGTTGTGCTTTAGGAAAGTTTCACTTCAAGATTAATTTCTAACCAAATGGGGATGAATTTTGAAAAAGTAAAAGATTTTTTCATTAATAACAAGCCACATAAAAAAAAACCTCCTTCTATTATCTTCAAATGTGTCATATATTGTAATATTTGAATGAATATTTGCAATGTATCTTTCAGCTTTGTTATTTTTATTGTTTTTGTCATGATCGTTGGGAACATGTTCCGAGGAGTCGGTGATCGTGTGCTCAAAATTATGCTAAAAATGAAAGTTTTCATAATGGTGTGGAACCTAAATGACCACGTATATCTCGTCGTTATGAATTTGCACAACTTTTGAGGAATTGACAACGTATAATTCTCGAAACACATTCCGTTCATTTTTCCAAACATGCAAATTTTTCAAAAATGAAAATCGACGGAAAATCGGGGTTGCTGGCATGCTAACACGTAGCCTCTTCTCGGGGTTGGTCGAATGGTAATTATTTTTGCCCGTCGTGCATCGCCACTTGTCCGTTTTTCATTGGGTTTTGTCTCGTTTAATTATGGTTAGTCAACGTATGGCCAACCACATGCTACCACATGGCCCAATCTGAGGTCGCACGTGGTAGCACTCAGAGGCCACCAAAAATTGGTTAAGTCCTAACTATACCTCCCCGATATTAAATTCCACAATATCCTTCATAATGACACACACCCTAAACAAAGCAGGCCTACCTTAGGCCCTATTAAACATATGATGCAAACAATCTAAAATTTATATATTGGGAGAGTTTCGTGAAAGGAGCTAGGCTTAGCCCCAACCCCTACATATATAAGACCATACGACCACTACCAAATGTCGTAGGTTTTGAGGCATTCATCACCCTAATAGCCATCAACTCCATGTGCCATCATGTGACTCGGCTGCGGAGACTAATTGCCGACGATTAGCAAAACCGTCTAATTTTTTTGTTTTCTGAAAATAATGACTATGCGTCATATGATTATACTCGAATTTCAGATTTTAGGCATGTGGAAAAATTAACTATCCGAGAATTCCACCCATAATTCTGAAAATGTTCGCCTATTAGCCAAAAATTGGGTGAAATTGTATGACTGTCCGAATTTTGGGAAAATTGTGGTGCGATTAGCAACAAATCTAGGAGGCTCATAATGTTCTTGTTTTTACCGATTTCTTGATCACAAAGAGGCTAAACATGAGTTTTTGGGTATTTTGGAATTTATGGAATAGGTCTCGAAGCCATTTGAGCACTATAAATGTATGTAATCACCATTTTGATCATAATGAAAGAGATTCAAGCCACTGAAGATGCTAAATTAAGGAGACGTAGCTCAGGAGGGGTGAACTCCTTCATCATTTATTGTGTTGTGGTTATTATTATGTTTATTTTGTCTCTTGTTTATTTATATTTCAGAGTTTACTTTCATGCTTTATGTGTTTAAAAGTTAACAAAAAATATCTCAAAAAATCGCTTTAAACACTTCTGCAATTTACAAATCTCTCAAACACATTTTAATTAACACCTCATACAGATCAAGTATTGGTATCAGAGCTAGGTTTTATTTGTTGTTGTGAGTATTTAATTATTTTCATGTTTATGTGATACATAAGGTTGAAGCTCAAGAGAGGAGAAGGAATTCTTGTGGCTGTAAGTCCTCAAGTTAGGGTCAAGGACAAGGAGGGAAATTTTTCCAAAATCTCCACCAAAATTCTTCCTTAAATTGAAATTAAAGCTTCAGCAAACATGTATCATGATGGAGGAGCTAATACTATGTCGATGAAGAAAATACTTTCAGAAAATAGCTTTCTTTGACATGGCTAAAATGATGAAGGTTCTAAAGAAGAGAGACTTTATTATTGTAGGGTGAAAGCTCCAAGCTTCCCCAAAAAGGAGAACAAGCTTCTTCCAGAGGAAAATGAGGAGATGATGACAAGCCTTCAAAGGGAAATGGTGGCAATATACCCTCTTCTCCACCATCATATTCATCTCCATCCTCACTTTCATCTTCTTCCTCTTCCAAAACCATTATTACTCAAACACCTCCACATACCCCAAGGTTGCATCAGAAACTCCCTTATTAAAAACTTGACACCAAATAATAATTTCCTATGTATAATGTCAAGTGAATGTTGAAGGGTTTTGATAATTGGGTTTGTCAACTTGAATTTTATTGTAAGGTACAAAACATCAAAGATGATGAAACAAAGATTCAGTTGGCTTCATGAGGTTGGAAAGTGCTACTTGATTTGGTGAGTAAACAAAAAACACAAGAGGATATGAAAAAATATGGTAAGGTATCTACCCCTTGGATAGATTTTTTATCAAGGCACTTATAAGAAAAATTAATCCATTAGCTTATATGAAAAAGGCTATTATGGATTGGCATAATTTTAGACAACTAAAGGGTCAGTGTGTGCTACACTCAAGAATTTAGAACAAGAACATCAATTTTGGGGTGTAGACTTGAATTCACAAGAAATTTTGTTGAAATATATCGGGGCTTAATTCTCTAAGACATACTATCTTAATTTTTAATCCTTCAAATTTAGATGAAGTGTGTGTACAAAGCCACATAGAGGAAAGAGGGAAACATGTTTCAAAGGATACAAGTGAGGATACCTTTGAGTCTAAGAGAAAGGAAAGGATAAGTTCAAGGGTAAATGTAAGAAGAATGATTCCATCAAGATGGAGAAAGAAAATTCACATGCAAACATTGTTCCAACGATGGGAAATGATGAATATTATTGTTAAAACTTCATCGAGAGATGAGACCCAATAAGCTTAAAAACAAGGAGAAGGAGAAGACAACTTCAACAATAACACATGATTTCCAGTTCTAATTCCGAAGATGAAACAAAGATTGGCACAATGGTTTTGAATGGTAAGGATATTGCAAGTACTAACTCTTCAAGTTTTCAAGTTAGTACTCAAGATGGCGAAACAAGAATTAACTTTTCCATGTTAGATTTATTTCAAAGCATACCAAGATTGACACCCTATTTGATAGTGGTTCACAAGAAAACCTTATTTCGAATACTTAGTCAAGAAGTTGAATTTAGAAACCATTCCTCATCCAAGACCTTATCTTTAGGTTGATATGTAAGAATGCAAATATGCAGTGATGAGGAAGTGCATACTTATATTTGCAATCACTACAAACTTTCGATGAATTTGAACTCGATGTTGTTCCGCTTGATATTTTTGGTATTATTTTGGGTAGCCCATGTCTTTATGATAAGAGAGAAATATTTCATCTCCAGGAGAATAAGTATCACTTTTTCAATAATGGATTGAGTATATTGTTAGAGGCATAGTAAGAAGGAAGTTTTGTCTCTTATGCATTTTGGACAAATGAAGAGAATTTGAATGTTGGTCAAAAATATGCTTTGTTATCGTTCAAGCATCAAGATGTTATGAATGAGGCCTTCAAAGGTGATGAATAAAATGAAAATTATAATTTACTGGGGTTTCTAATGGTTGTGATAATATTTTTTCAGATTCTAACATGTTTCCTTTTCAAAATAGGTCAACAAGATGTGGAAAAATTGCGTACATGCATCATTGTTTGTAGTAGTGATGTGAACAAGATTTCAATTCAAGAGAGTGCAAATATCAAAGAGCAAGTGCCAAAGAAAATTTAAAAACAATGAATTGGGTTAAGAGTTTCTTCTTATGGCTTAATAAATGTATTGTCTTTGAAATGGGATGTTGTATGGTGACGGAGATCACATTTCGTTAAGAGTTGAGCTAAGAACAAGGCAAGACAAGCTTTAAAATCACACATGTCAACATGTTCGAGGTGAGAAGAATTTCAAGTTGTTTAAGTTTTGATTGAGAACGAGGTGGGAATGTTTGTTTCCTAAAGGAAAGTTTTATGCTTGCAAATTCAAGGAAATTGCGTAAAGATGGTGTTTCACAACAACAAGACACGGCTCTTAATCAAGGAAAAGATCCGTTTTACAAAAAGGCTCACATTTTTTAATTTAGCAAAATTCCAAGATCGAGACTAGAAGGGTGAGGACAAATTCTCATCCACATTTTTAGTGACAAAAGAGCTTTGGTTCCAAAATCTTCCAATAAGGAGGTGTGATCAAAGCTCAAAATTATACTCAAAATGAAAGTTGTCATAATGGGGAAACCCAAACTATCAACTATATCTCACCATTTGGAATCCGATGCAACTCTCAAGCTTCACGAAAAAACCAACATCGTATGCTCCCGTAACATGTTTTCTTTCATTTTCCCAAACAAACAAATTTTTCAAAAATGACAACCGACAAAAGGCAAAAATTTGGGCCAATGGCAAAAGCTTCCACTGCCTCTTCTCGGGTCAGTCGAAATCTAATTTTGGGCCCGTCAAGCCTCACAACTATTTTTTATTCATTTGGTGTTGCTCTGGGGTGGAATTATGGTTGGTTGAATTATGGCTAACCACATGCTACCACATGGCTCCAACCCGAGGTTGCCACATGGCAGACAGAGGCCTCCAAAATTGGTTAAGTCCCGATCGCACCTTCGCAAGATTCGTACCACGGCCTCCTTCATAACAATGCACACCTCGATCGAGATCTTACCTTCGGCCTTGTTAAAACATATGATGGAAAACAATATAAAAGTATATATTGGAAAAGTTTCGGGAAGGGGCTAGGCCAGCCTCGCCCTCGACCACCCCCTCCCCATATATAGCACCATATGACCACTGTGAGACTAGTGGGAACAAAGGTAAGCCGCCACCCTAGCTCTGTATATAAATCTCTCATGTGACATCATGTGACCACTATCACACGACCACAACGATTACCAAAAATTGTCCGTTATTAAAAATTAATATGAAGCTATATAATTATAGTTCAAATTTTGAATTTTAGCGTTAGGGAAAATGAATTTTCCGACAATTTACTCCAAATTGTGGAAAATCGTTTGCTCCTTTAGCCGAAAAATAAGGCAAATTGCTGGACCAATCCTAATTTTGGGGAAATTGTCTTCGTGATTTGTAACAATACTAGGAGGCTCATAACTTATTTAGTTTTTGACCAATTTCGGATCATAAAGTAGCTGACAGGCATTTCACGTATTATGGAGATGATGGAATGCATCTGCTTTTTCATTTGAGCACTCTAAATGTATGTAATTGCTATTTTGAGCATAGTGAAAGAGAGATAACTCATTGGAAGTTGGACCAAGGAGACGTAGCCTGTGAGGTGAACCCCTTCATCATTTTCTATGTTGTGGTTATTATTATGGTGAATTTTTGTGTTATTTCTATATATTTGAGAGTTTATTTTCATGCTTTATGTCTTTACAAATTAACTTAAAAGCTCTCAAAAACTTAGTTTTAAACACTTGAAATTTACAAACCCTCAAACACATTTTAATTAAGATCTCATACGTATCAATTGCAAGTAATTTTGAAAACTAAGAGAGGTTTCTCCAATAATAATCTTAGCTACAAAACCTCTTTTGGTTTTCTAAAAATATCATGATCTAGGAAATACGAGTTAATATTGGACCCTTATTTAGAACCAAATTCCTATTCCTAAGAAGTAAGCATAAATTTAATGTAATTCGACTCTATCTTTAAATTATTATTTTTTCAATTTATTTTATTAAATTCCTATAAGAAAACATTGATAAATTCGATTAAGCATTTTTCACATATTTAATAAAAAATAAATTCGAAACCCACTCTAATATTAAATGTAACAACTAGGAAATTAAAATTAATAATTAACATAGAATTTTTCAAATACCACGAGTAGATATGACTTACTCGTATTGATGATATTCCTTACTTGTGATTTTGGAGTTGAATTCTCTTTCAATTCTCGTTTAACTGAACAAATTTTTTAGCTGACTTCACCCAACCGTAGGCTCAACTCGCCAAAATATTTCTACGTTTAAATAGACCCGATACCTCAACTAATGTACTACTTCCATGGAATTCTTTGTCTCACAACACTTTTCTTCCAAGAGAATGGATGAAGGAATATGAATCTAACTTCATCGCCTATTAAATAGACCAAACAATGGAAATGGGTTTCGCATGCATGCATTCCATGTCAAAATGAAACTTGTATTTCTTTATTTTAAGTTTTACTTAATTTAATATTTACCTAAAATTAACTCTTTCTTATTTTATTTCTTTTCGCTTTTGTTAAAATTACTTATTTTTATTGTTTTTATAGTTATCTTGATTTAACTCTTCTTATTTTATTTTACTTTTTTTAACTTTACTTATTTTTACTATTTTTATATTTTAATCATATATATATAGAGAGAGAGAACTTAAGTATTATTATTTACTATTATAATATTCTCTTCATTATTTATTATTTGTTTACTATTATTATATTTTTTAATTTTTACTATATATTTACCATTATTATATTTTCTTTTTATTGTTTATCATTTATTATATTATTTTATTTATTATTATTATTATTATTATTATTATTATTATTAGGGGGGATTACAATGTAAAATTGACATATTCTATAACCTTTCCAACATAGGTTGTCTCTTAATCTTCAAATATGGTCTTTCAAGTTCCAATAGAAAATATTTGATATACTTTGAAAAAAATACAAGTAGTAGATGAGATAAACTAAATAAAATAATATTGATTCATGAAAAATATGATGTCTATCTTTACAAATATAAATTTGCATCAAAGCCTCACAAGTTTCAAACATCATCACGTATTAGATGAAAATGTGTCAAATATTACCTCCCAATTATTGATAAGTTTTACCATATAAAATCACAACTTTAGTGGGAAACTTACCCAAAAGACATGGACCCTACGAGGTTGTATGTAAGGGAACCAAAGTTACGAAATGTACCCTAACAAAACCATAGTTCATATAACACCCTAAATAAATCACTAATAATAAATAAACTTAAAACAATAATAAGCACTAGTTAGAGTCAATTACTATAATTGATATAAAGTCTCGATCGTAATCATTGTCAAAATTCGATAGACAAATCATTGCCATACTTGTTATACTACTTCCAAGTTTTTAATTTTTAATCAATTTTTAATTATAATTAAATTAAATTTAACCTAAATGTCAAGTTATAGGTGGTTGTTGGCTTATTGTATCTATGGATAATCAATGTCTTCAACCATGCAGAGGTTTCTTCACCATGTAAATTGTTACAATGCCATGTAGCAATTGTCAATATAAATCGATGATATATACAACAAGTTATAATACATATTACAATATTGGCCACCAAGAGATGTAAACCCCGTAATGTTGAAGGGTCAATTCCAAATATTAAAATGTTTCTTTCCAATTTCAAAGATTATGTTCTCAAATGAAACATTGGAGATATTGAAATCTTCAATTGCACTACACTAGTGTTTCCCATCAAAGTTGCATATTTTAAACCAAATTTTATGAATAATTAGAGTTTATGCCCGGCTCATTTCAAAGGATAATTTTAAGAACCCCCCCAAATTTATATATATATAAAATAGGCAAATCCCCCATGATACATAGGAAAATGGAAGGCGATTTATTAATAATATAATATGTATATAATACTTGGCGAATCTCTCACGAGATTATATTATCCTCGTAAAATCATGGCGAATCACCAAAAGATAAAATGGCTTAATCACTACTACAAAATGGTGAATCGTTGTCTAGTGAGTTCAGAGTAAGGTTCCAATGAGGATATGGTAATTCGAACTGTGAGTAGAAGGAAGAGAACCACCGAGACCAAGCATGGCACATGGTGACTCGTGAGGGAAGTAGTTCTCGTGTAGTTTGGAAACGCGTTTCTTCTAGTTCGCTAAGTGTAGTGTTGTTTGTCATGCTACTACTAGCACTGATATCGAGGTCGAGAGAGTTTGAGGAAAGGTAAGGGAAGGGTGGAGAATTACAAAGAGTACCCCATGATGGGCTCCATTTTCCCTTTGGTATTTGTGCTCAGTAAGACCTTCGTCCATTGAACCAACAATTATCCATTCAACCAACAATCAACTCACTAATTTGATTAAGTATGAGTCAACTTAGACTAATCTTCAAAACTATGCTTTGGCACTATCCCATATTTATCACACTAATGCTACACAACATTGTGCATTTGCACCTAACTCTCAATAATTCTTTTCCAAGAAAAATCTATAATAAGAAAAATATTTTACTATATTCTAAAAGGTGAAGATGTCGAAATCATGCCACAAAGTGAAAGGAAATAAATGGTATTTCCTCAAACCACCAAATATATAAAGAAAACAATAATGATTATAATAATAGAACTAGATCTATCGATATATGCATGATATGAGAACCATAAGCATTCAAGAGACTAATTTCAAACTCAAGAAAATCCTCTAAACAAGCAACAAACAAACCACTAAAATTTTCAAAGATATCAAGGCTAGACATTAACACAATTTCATGTACTTGAATAAGCCCATTGTTGCTTAGCGTTAGACTTCTTAAATTAGTTCTTTATCATTTAATACTATGACACTATATATGTGAAAAGAAATAGGTCCCAACTTCATCAAATCTGATTTCATTTCCAATCAAAGATCAAAACTAGCTTCGTTTCCAATACCAATATAAAATCACACATTTTCCAAATATCAATAATTATTTTCCAAGAAAATATAAAACTCGAAACTCAGCAAAATTCCCCAAACACAAGCAACATATATACCATTAAAATTTTCTAAGATGTCAAAGTTGGACATCAAGGTAGTTTCATGTACTTGAATGAGCCCATTGATTCTTTGCATTAGTCTTGTTAAATTAGTTATTTATCATTTAATACTAGTCAAACGCTATCTATGTGAAAATAGGTCCCAAAATCATCAAATCCAGCTTCATTTCCTGTCACAAATAAGAAGCAAACAATGTAAGGATTAAATATGAAAAATCAATCTTAAAATAACACACATGAAAGAAATGTAGCTGCAATGTTACAATGAAAAATACAAAATATAGAACCCATTTTTACCTGAATTTGACATGTAGTAATCTTGCATGATCAACGGAACATGTATACCAAAATAAGAGTCCTAGGGTATTTCAATTCCCAATTCTCATCTTGGTCATCATTTTCTATATTATGAACATGATCTTCTCCAGATGTACTGTCATTATGAGCCTCCAAAACATTATGTTCTGTATCAAGTTCATTAGATAAATTTGTATATTGTTTTCTCCCCTTCTATCACAACTTGATCGCCAAAGCGCTAGTGCTCTTTCATATGGAAAATTGTCAACGTCATACTTTGTTACATATAATCTTAAACATGTATCCACATGTTTATCAAGCTTGTTCCTCAACTTTGACTTCAAAAATGATAGTGCACTAAACATTATCTCATCCTCCACTGATCCCAAAATCATGGTTTGACACAAATCTGCTAATTTAAAATATTCTGATATGTTTTCTAATCTTGCATGATCAACGAAACATGTATACCAAAATAAGAGTCCTAGGGTATTTCAATTTCCCAATTCTCATCTTGGTCATCATTTTCTACATTGTGAACATGATATTCTCCAGATGTACTGTCATTATGAGCCTCCAAAACATTATGTTCTGTATCAAGTTCATTAGATAAATTTGTTATATTGTTTTCTCCCCTTCTATCACAATCTGATCGCCAAAGTGCTAGTGCTCTTTCATATGGAAAATTGTCAACGTCATACTTTGTTACATATAATCTTAAACATGTATCCACATGTTTATCAAGCTTGTTCCTCAACTTTGACTTCAAAAATGATAGTGCACTAAACATTCTCTCATCCTCCACTGATCCCAAAATCATAGTTTGACACAAATCCGCTAATTTAAAATATTCTGATATGTTTTCTTGCAGGTATTGGCTAGCACTTAAAGTATTCCATAATCTTGTTATAGCACCATTTTCATTAGGATTCTCCAAAAAAGGATATTTCTTCCACATTGTTTCAGCAAAGCGTCCACCTTGTTGATACAATTTTGATGAATCTAAAATACCTTCAATCTGTTCTCCATGTATCGAGACTTTCTTGCAAAAGTGGTCTACTAAAAATTTTAATCTCTTTTGAAAATCGGCTTTTAAATTTCTTGAACATTGACAATTGTTCCAATATTGAGGGTATACCACACACATGGCCTCCAACAATTCATCTCGAGGAAATCGTTCTCTTATCTCTGATGATAGTGATCTTGCAATTTCTATCAAATTTTGTCTCACTGAGATCACAATATTATCAAATTGGTCTCTTGACACGGGGCAATCTTTGGTGATTCGTCCCATCTTACTAATATAATGAAAGGGGACCATATACCCATGCACTGTGATACATAGTATCCCTTTTTCATCAAACGTCAAAAAAATTTCAGTATTTTCTATATTGATGATCTTAGTCCAACTTGTAAACTCTGGACCAGTAAAAGAGTCCGACATCATATACAAATTATCCAATGCAAGGCATGCTGACTTTCTCGCATTTGTGTATTCGGAAATATACATTGTGCGATTCTGAGACATTTTCATGAGGACATTCATTTCATGTAGCATAGGAAGAATTCCAGCCAATGTCAATAATGTTTCTATATCAGTTAGTCGAAAAAGAAGATCTTGAGCTTTGTCTACATTGTAGCGATTTTCATACATCAACCCTACCAAAGATTTGAACTCACTAAATAGTCTTTGAGTTGGTCCATTTAATGAGATCCATCTTGTATCAACATCTTTCAGTAGTTTTTTTCCATCCGTAACACCATCTGCAAATTTTTGAAACTCTAAATATCATTTAGGACTACGAGAAAAGTATGCATGAGTCTCACGTACAAGATCTTCAACTTTTGAAACTAATGGAAACTTGCTTACTATTTTAAATGCAAGATTCATCCTATGAGCCATACAATGAATATTAATCATATATGGCGAAGCTGATAGTTGTAGTCGAACACAAAGACCATTCCTTTGTCCTTGCATTACCGATGCTCCATCTGCTCCAACACATACCAACTTTTTTGCAATCGTTAAATGATCCATACCACTTTCCTTCAAAGTATTAATAACAAGTTCATAAATATTTTCAGCTGTAGAAGTCTCTCTCATCTTTTTAATCCCAAGTAGATAGGAATGCCTAATATGGTCATTAACCATATAAATGCTCATGCAAATCCATGAAGTATTATCAATAGTTGTAACCTCATCCAAAGACAATGCCAAAAACCTAGCATTTGCAATCTCCTGTTTCAAATCATCAATTTCTACTTGAGCTAGATATCTTGCCCATTCCCAACCACTAGTTATGGACCAATGAGAAGATGGAAAGTTTGGCATGTGAAGAAAAGATAGAAATTTCATCTAATCTGGATAATCTGTCATAGGATGACCTTTACATAAGATGTGAAATACAGTGCTCAATTGTATCGTCTTGGATAACAAACTTCTTTCCATCGTCTTTTCAAATTGAGATATGATGGTTCCTCCACTTGCCTCAAGTTTCTTCTTATTTATTAAATATTTTTTGTATTCTTCCACACATTGGCTATGACGGCATTCCTCCAAAGATTTCCATCTGACAATAGATTTCTCTTTACCATTTACAATTTTCTTTTCATAAACCTTTCCTGCATGCTTTTGTACTGTATCTAGCTTCATCTGAAATTTCACTACCTTGCAACTTTTCCAACTACACGCAAGACATTTAACTTCTCATAAATCCTCATTTGTAGAAGGTATTTCTTCAATAAATGGAAAACTTGAGAGCCAATCATCTTGGAATTTTCTCCCTATGGTCCACTGGCCTTTTTTCCTTTTCCGTGAATGGTTTGTGTCACCTTCCAAGGAAATATCTTTAACATTTTCATCATTAATTTCTGTTGAAACTGCATTTATCTCACCCTAATCACTTGAGGAACCTATTATTTCATCCATCATATGGATATTAGATTCATTTTCACAAGAGTTAACATCTCTCTCAGTAACATATTGTTTAAAGGAGCTTGAAGCATGAAGAGAATGTGTATTCTTGGATCGAGACTTTTTAAAGTATGATAATACATCAATTTGCCTTGATAGTTTCTTCCCAGGATTAGATTTTAACATCTCACTGAATATTATAGAAGTAAAATTTCAAATCGATCTAGAAACCTGCATCAATAGTTTCCAAGAGTTGAGAATTACTAGATTTGTAAGTAGCTTTCAAAGTAAAATAAGTGTAATGTTCACAAAAACCATTATGCAATTTTTTATTAAAATGTTGTGCCAAGGCCCAAGCCCAAAAGAAAAAATAAATCATTATACACAAAACAATAACATCATGAGTCATCATCTATAAAACAAATAACATCATTCAAATATAAAATATAAAAAAAATTCCACTAAATTAAATCATATCTCCAAATCACCTAATGAACACTTGAAAGCTTTAAACAAAACAACAAAATATTACAATAACTTTAATCATCCTTTCCAAAACACCTCTCCCTTAAGTTGTAAATAATTGGTTATAAGAAGTTGAAACATATCCTCTATCATTTTCCATGATAAAAGTGAGGAAGGAAACTAGTCAGTTACTAGTCATTCTTTTACTTATCAATGGAAAGAAATCCCTTAAGACATTGTCCTCCTGTTGACCATAGTTTCCTTTCCATAGTGAAACACGTCCAGTATGGCCATGAAATAACCTAAAAAGACTCAAATGTTTTCCATGATTTGTAAACACACGGGTGCCATGTAAAGTTTCAGGCCCAAAAAAGCACATGTGGGATCCTATAAACCAAAATTAGTTATTGTATCAAACATTTAAAACTCCTAATTAGCACTTAGTGTTTGTTATTTAACAAAGTTCCATTGAAATAACAGTCATGGGATGTTACCAAAGAGTTAACCAATAGATAAATGCACACCACAAATCATACATTCATTGGAACTTCCCCTCCCATGAATGACCATCTAAGGGAAAGGGGAAAAAAAGAAGAAAAGAAGTCAGCGAATCACCATAGTCAACCAATGATTCTTAGTGTCAAATCATTGGAAACTGCAAATCAAGTGAAAATTTAACCCATGCATCCATGGGTTGACAAAAAGAGTTTATAGTAGCCACAAGCTAATCATTCTACGAGTCTACCCAAATCTGACACAAACTCCTAAAACTTGTTGATTAGAAATTCCCCAAGAAATTTCACTTGGTTCATGAGAGAATGAAAGACAAGTGAAAATAAAATTCCATGAAAGACGAGTGCAAATATCCTTCCATGAATGGATATCACTCTCCAAAATCATTTTGGGCATATTCCAATATGTAGGAGCCAGGGAAACATGGTGCATAACAGCAGTCTATTGTGTCTAAATTTAAACCGCATCAAGGGAACATTTGCACTCTTCACACATTGAACATTGAAGACAATTAATTAATGCCTGACATGACCATAGCAACAAAAGCATCAAGCAGAGGTTATAACAAGATTATGTGAAAGTGAGAAAGAACACCCATCATGAAGCATCAAGTAATATCATCCACAACATCAACATCACTGTTGGGCAGATTTTGATCGCCTTCGCCTACTAGAAGTAACTTCTGGTGGTAAAGGTGGTTTTAAAGCTAATCTATGCGAACGACGGGGGGTAGGATTATGTTCTTCCACGATTGTTGATTAATTTTAACCAAAATAAATAAACAAAAAGAGGGTAATGCTAGGCAAAAGGGTTTACCAGTAAACTGTGAACTGCAGAATACCTCCTGGCAAGCCAAGAAGTACGGGCAGGCAATCTCCCCGAATGTTGTGTTCGGTGTATCACAATTTAAAGGCGGTCGACTCGGTTCACTATGGATGGATAGCACCTAAAAGTTGTCCTCCCAAATATACCCGAAGGTACGTGGAGGCCCAAGTCCGTAATAGCGATGTCTAATGCGAAACCGCACAGTGAGAGCACCACCTATATACTTATCGTACTGTAACGCCGCCCCAAGGGACGTGCTACGATATACTTACGTACGTGGGGTGAGATATCACACTCGGAATGTATCGCAGACAAGTTAACGACAGCTGCTATGTTTTACGACGCCGAAACACGTCTCTAGCCTAGACCTTCTAAATGTTATCGTTATGGTTCCAATGCATTTTTAGATAAATTGAGATTAATTTTATGTTGATCTTGCTTAACAATTTTCCTTTCAATGGTACCGCAATGATGTATGTAGAAATTCCTAAATGCAAACTAAGAATGATAAGCAAACTTTTCACTTTTAGTTTTTCAATGAAAGACCTAGCTACAAAGGGAAGAGAGCAAATTATTTTGTGAGCAAGCAAATCAATGAACAAAAGAAAACATTGAGCACAAAACTAAATGCAGATTTCCTAATGTTCCTTTTTTGCAAAAAAAACACAATCCTACATGCAAATGCAAGTTTTTCTTTTCATTTCCTTTAATGTTATGAATGCAGAAAAGAAACTAAGTGCATCAAACAAATGCTTTTTACTTTTCGAGAAATGAAGAATATGAATGACAATTGTATAACTGCCATCATTGCCAGAGTATACATGCCATTTACAAAATGTCAAGGAACTAGATTAAGAAGAGATATCTCAAAGATCGAATTAAAAAGGAAAATAAAACAATCATCATGATACAAGAAACAAAAATATCAAGTGAAAGAGTTAAGGAAATAACATCTTCGTGTTGGAGGAGATGTGAATATGTAGCCTTAGGTGTTAGATGAAGTGTTAGATGGAAGTGTTTGGGGTTTGAAGTTATACACATAAAAATCCCGTTACAAAAAACATAAACTCTCATAGACCAATGGTCCCATTGCCTATAGATCTTTGCTAGGGAAGAAATGATGCAAATACTAGTATGGATTCTCTGTAACTCTAGATCTATTAAGCAACAAAAGGGATAAATATCAAATAACTTCTCAGGCTTAAAAAAATATAGGGTCAAGTGGATCTATGCTAGTTTATATATATTTGTAACATTAAACATCGAATATGAAATACTTTCCATGTTATTTTATCAGTGTCCATGTCTATTACAATGATGTCTCTGCCACCCAAGCTTTAATGCACCTCACTTTCTGTCAGTGCAACTAGAGATCTAAAATGTAGTTAGTTCTATTATTGTTTAATACTTTTAGGATAGAATTAAGTGTTTATTCGCTATATGCTTTGCATGACAAATGAATGCCTTTTAATGTTTTTCCAATTTAGTCTTTTATAGTGAAATCGAGTACCACATAAAATAGCATGAAAGAGGAGGACAGAATTTTGCTGGCTAGCTTAAGTGTTGTATCCGCTGACCCAGATGACATTGAGCACCAGCTACTTGCCAAGGTATCCCTTCTCGTGAAATTAGCTTAATAAGCTTACAAGATGATCTTATATCTTGTAATTGATATGTACTTAGTCTTCTAGAGTGTAACACATGCATTTTATTTTTTTGTTAAATTTAGCTCATTTTCCTGTATTGCTTCCCACTTTTCATTGTACTTATTGGTATGATAGGATGAGAACAGAGCTCATGAAAACATCAGTCAACCTGCATAGGTAAGCGATGGTGAAAAAACTTCTGAAAGAGAAGAAGGTGATCAAGAAAGTTTGCTTACAAAGGTCCAAATTCATGCTCAATTAAGGGTAGTGGAGGCTAAAATAGCTGCAGTTTCAGCTGGCCTTGAAATAGTTCAAAGCATTGCAGGCAAATATTCAGAGAGTTTAGAAGGTGAAAAGTATGAAAATGATCAAGACTTAAGTGAACACAAGCCTTTTGTAGTGGATGGAGGAGTGCTTCAACGAGCATTGGCTACTGAAAGGCTTAGAAGCCTTAAGTAGAAAAGAGGACATCTTAAGGAACAACTGAAAGCTTTTGAGAGAGATGGAAAGACACGGGAACTTGAGGAACAAAAGGTGCTTCTGAATTCAGTGAAGAATAAAGAAGAAACAGTGATCAATAGAATTGGACGTCTGTTGGATAAGCCAACAAGAGGGAAAAGGAATAATTTTTCATTGCAGGAGGATGATGAGTTTGATGCGGCAACGTCAGGGCTCATTGAAACTGTAATTTGCATTTCCCTTTAGTCCTGTATTAGTATCAGATGTCTTAAATGCAATACAAATACTTTTGAACTTTATTTTAAAAGAGTAAAATTCAGGGGCAGTAAGCAAAGTTCTATGTTTTCTGTGTTATATCATGCATCTTGAAGATAGTTTTGTACTATAGATAACATAAATTTGAATCTTTGAATGAGACACTTGGCGATTATTTGCTTTGGTAGGAATGTGATAAGCTTATCCGTAAAGGAGTGTTGACACCTTTTCACCAAGTCAAAGGTTTTGAACACCGTGTTCAAAGGTCTCGCCCAACAGAGGATGATGGGGACAAGTTTTCTTTAAATTCTGTCTCAAAAGCTTCCAGATCATTGTCTGCACTCTCAATAGCTCAACATTCAACAAAGTTGCTTGATTCAGCATATTTACCTAAATTGAATCCTCCCACGCATGAATTTTGAAGGCTTAGAAGGCCTATCAATATTCAGAATCCAACAAGGTTGAGAAACTTCCAAAGGATCAAACAAACCATTTAAGAAAGAAAAGAAGATGACCTGTACCTGATCAATACTGGAGGAAAGCTGCATCAAGCAATGATGAGCCATGGAATGATTCTAATCACCATGAAAGCTATGGCAAGCAGATCATAAATCTTTTGTTTATTTCAAATCATGTAGGAAATCATCTAGATGATACTATGGTATTTTGAAACTTGATACTTATATCAAACTGAGTTCATAATCACATTCTTATAATGTTGTAGGTGTGCTTATGTGGCAAACATATACATCCATGCCTTCTATCATGTTCACATATTCAAATCTACATTACTGGATCTGGGTACCAGGCCCTTGGATCTGTCCAGATCCTGATACTGATACAACTTGGATATGGTCTGAATCCAGCTGGAATATGCATTCATCTTGGAAATTGGTTGGATACATATGGGCTATATTCTGGATAAATCCTCAATCGAATCTCACATAGTATCCAGTGTAAGAAAAGAAGGAAACAAACCAATAACAATAACTTAACCAAAAAAATGCTATCTTGATTGTTTACATTGATATATTTTAATTAAGTTTTAATATATATATATATATATATATATATATATATATGTTTTGTAGATATTTTCAGATGTATATATTTATAAATACATATTATAAATAGATTACACAAGTATCTTTACGATAAGTATCAATATAAAAATAAATGTATTTAATTGCACATGGTGTGTGTTGTGTGTGTGGATGTCTTGGTATTCTTTTTTCCAAGGAAAAAACTGTAGATTTATATTCAAGAAGAAAGTTACCTTTTGAAGGTGCTCAGAGCACTGATATCAAATAAAAGATGATAAACAATCCAACAGAGAAAAGTCTTCTGCCTATATTATCTCCTGTACTGGGATAACACTATAAAACAAGAGATAACAGTCCTGTCATCTGGGTTAATGTCCTATATTTGTCTGGAAGATGTGCTTGAAGTGGTTGATCACCATGCTTTGCAAGTTCTTTGTTTCCTCCCTTATTGTGATTGGTGACTTTGGGATATGACAGTTCTATGTAGTTATAGGGAATATTGCAATGTAAACTGTGAGTGAAACCTAGAACAAAATTATAAATATCAATCTTCTCAGGATTACCACTTTATCTTACTAAAGTTGAAAATATTTTGAGACTTTTTTGTCCTTTAGAAATCTATCTTTTCCTAACAGTTAATGGTTTTACTGTTTTGGTAGAAGACATCTTGCAAAAAAAGAATGATAGGAATAAATAGCAGGAAGGTTCAGATTTAGCAGACTATGATTGCAAAGTTGAAGGTTGTGAGGAAGATATGGATGATGTTGGCAGTATTGAGGAAGACAATGTAACTCTTGAAGGAGGATTCAAAATTCCTGCTAAAATCTTTGACAATAACTTTGATAACTTTGATTATTGATTGAATCTCCATATGTTTTGTAGAGTTTGGGTTTAAGTCCAGCTTTGCCCTCTCTGTATTGCCTTCAATTACTGGTTATGATTGTAAATTTTCAATTACCTTTCTTATTGATTGAATCTCCATATGTTTTTGTAGGGTTTGGGTTTTTTTCCGTAGGGAGATCCGCCAACATAAATCCATCCTATTAAGTTAGAGATGGAAATCTCTCTGTATTTTATCTCTCCTGTATTTAAGATATCAGTTTTGGGGAGGGTGATTTACTAGCATGGCCCATTTGGGGGGATGATCCACTAGCTTGGATCCATCTTACTCTTCTATCTATTAAACCTTGAATTGAAAAATGCCATGTTTGTAATTTTACTGGATACACATTCCCAACTCATGGTATCTATTAAACCCTGAAATGCAAAACTCCATGTTTGTAATTATGGGTTATGATTGTAATTTTTCAATTAGCTTTCTTATTGGTTGATTCTCCATATGGTTTTGTAGGGTTTGTGACTGTTTTCTGATTGGGGTGATCCACTGACATAAATCCTATCTTAAACCTTTACCTATTACATTAGATATAGGAATATAAGATATAAGTTTTTGGGTGGAGGATCCCCATCTTAAATCTTTACCTATTAAATTAGATACATAATCTCCTTGCATTTTATCTTTCCCTTATTTAAAATATCAGTTTTAGGGTGGGGGATCCACTAGCATAGATCCATGTTAATCGTGTATCTATTAAACCCTGAAATGAAAAACTACCAATTCCCTCTCATCTATGTTACTAGTTCATTTACTATTTGTTAACTATGCAATGGGTTAGCTCATGAACAATTGGTAGAGTGCATAAATCTTTCATGTCCCCTTTAGGTTTTTTCATGTATGAATCTCTTTCTTCATATTAAAGTTGGTATTCTCTCTCCATGTCAAATGAGTATTTATACTCCCTTAATGCAGAGTTAAGATTTTCATTGATTTGTCAATATAAAAACCTTGTTATTTAAATATGCAATTCGTTTATTGCTATTTTTAATATGTAATTTTTATTGTTTTCTTTTAAATACGTGAAATACATATGATGTTTAACTTTTTACAATTTTAATTAGCTTATTTTTCAGTTTTATACTCATGGACACAGTTTTGAAGATCTACACTCCCAAAGCTATAGAGTACCTTGTTTCTCTTGGTGCAATCAACTCTTTGTTTGTGCAAGTAACAATGCATTGCATATAAATGATGGATTGTGTGCATTGAATGTAGATACTGTTATAAAACCATGTAAACCTTGCTCTGATATCACCTTGATGTTGTAAAGTTGGAACTTGATATATGCAACCTTCAGCATTGCAAGCTCCATAACAAACCCATGTTTAGATGGGTCTGGGTTTGTACAAATTTTTATCATCTCAGTTGAATTGTATGCACTGTTAAAGAATTGAAACTCTCTCCCATCCTAGGCTGTAGGAGCATCTTGCTTCTCTCAGTGCAATCAACTCTTTTTTGTGTCTATGTAATACTAGTTTGAATCTAGATGGTGAATTGGGTTCATTGAATTCGAACACTTTCAAACCCAGCTAAAATCTTCTCTGATATGCATCTGAAGGTTGAGGTTGTGAAGTTAAAACTTAATATATTCAGCTTCCAGCTTTGTAACCATGAGATTTAACCCAGGTTTAGATGGTTTAGGGTTACTTTAAATTTGTCTCTCAGATACTATGCACTGTTAATTAAGATGTTGAGTATCTAGATCACTGAGAGAGCAATGAAGGGGTTTTTGTTACTGTTTTTGGTGAATGGGACGTTCCCCCATGGTGTAGGGTATTTTATTTCTCTTCTTCTTTTCTCCCGCACTTGTTCAATTTCTGTTCATTGGGGTAGCTATCCTAACCTTAATATTGTATAGAACCAATTTCAAGAATTGTCCTGCTCGAAGACAGGTTGATGGATTTTGAGGGCAGAGTACCACAGTATTCCTTTTTGAAAAATCTGAAGGGCACAAGGGCTTGACTAGAGGCTTTCATGCCTGGTTTTTACCATAGCATTGAGGAATGGATAAGGCCCATATTCTGGCCAAGGATAAGCATCCAAATTTATTCTAAATCTGTTCTATGTGTGTTATCTTGGGCAAGAACAAAAACCTGAAACTTAAGCTGTTTTCTTTTCAGGTGAAAAAGCTCCTGTCCTGACTACATATCGGATATCCACATATATAACATGTGTATGCACAACTGACTAGTAGCTAGACCAGCATGGATGCTTGCGAGTTGTCCAGCTTGCACAAGATTTGTCAATGAATATCCACCAAGCTTTCTTATCACCAGCACCCTTGGTGCATCTACAGGTCTACTGCAAGGGAGGCCTTAATGACACATAGGCTAAACCTAGGTAGTTTAGGTTGCATAAGACCTTCTGAACCACCATATAAAGGTTTAGGTTCTTTCAATATATTCATACATCTAAAAGCATTGTAAAGTTCTAGGAATTAGAGTTTTGTATTAACATCACTGAGAGAACTATCGTATCATCTGCAATTGTCAGTTTTCTTCTTTTTCACCTGATCTCATTTACCTATCTTTTTCATGTTTCGTTAGATGTTAGCATCTAAGTCACCATGCACAATTTGGAGTTTGCTTGTGATAAGCAAAGATTCCTGAAGAAATTAATGATTGTCAAAAAGTTGAAAAGAATTGTCATAATACTACGCAAGCATGTACAATAAAGTCTATCTTCATAGTATCATACCCACATTCGTTAGTAAGAGAGGAAAACAGCAAAGTATCATGGAATAGGCTTCCATGATTCTACTGCCAAGTTACCTCAACTGAAAAACAAACATCCTACTACAGTGGATACATTCTCTATGACTTGAGCTCCATAACCTGCTTTGGAGTCTAACCTGTGTCATGAGTCCAACATGACCAGTTTTGAGCTTCAACATGATTTGCATGTGGGATTAGAGAATTACAGCAGCTGCCACAGTGACAAATGGAATAATTGGCAGGTCTGAGATGTCTTTCACATTTAGTGTTAAAGCTAAATATTGTTTTTTCCACTCTAAAAAATGAAAAAAATGGCAAGTGTGAGAAGACTTTTATGTTAAGTGTTAATGCTAAATTTTATTTCAAGCATTCATTGTTTAAAATGTTATTACATTGTGATGGTTGCATTTCCAAATGGCTCCACTGTTTAGTGATCATGGTAGAAAAATTGCAAATGTCTTTTCACAGTCTTTTGTTCATTTGTTCTCTCTCGAAAGCCCTTGCACTGCCTGCTCTGAACTACATCACCAAGATGACCAACTCTAAGCTGCAATTCTATCTGCAAAAGGTCATGGAGCCTTGCTTCAGCTGCAACAGTGAAAAAAAGTGAAAACAATAAGTGTTGATGGCTTCACCATCTAATGTTAGGGAAATTTATTTTCATTAACCCAAGTTTAAATCTTAAATCTCTTGACCCATGTAGTTTGGTGGATTGATCAAAGCTTTATTAGTCTTCTTATTCTATGAAACTCATTATTATTTTCTTTGTTCATGTTTTAACCCGTGAACTTAGCTTGGAATTTACAATGTGTATATGTTGTAATTATTTCACTGGTCTTTTGTTTTATTTCTTACCCTTACTTTATGTTGCACTATGATAGAATATATAATTTTTCAAGATTCATTCCTTTACCAAATTGTTTCTGCAGGTGTTCGCTGAAGTGAAGTGTCCTCCTGTCTATCCTCGGGGAGGTGCATTTGGGATGACTCCACTTTGTCCTCCTGGTTGTTTTCAGTATAAAGGAACTCTAGATGTTTTTTACAAGATCATTCGACAGGTGTGTTTTTTTTGTTCGTTACCAATTTTGAAATGTTGCTTTTGTTATCACAGACTGATGTTCTGTCTGCCGTGCCACTTCAGAAGGCATATGCTTCTACAGAGAATTCTAATTGTGTTGCATTGACATTTGTAGGAAGGCTTCTCTCGCCTATGGAGAGGTACCAATGCAGGTTTAGCATTGGCCATACCTACTGTAAGTGCCCTTCCAGCAAACATATTTTAGTAGTCTCTCAAATATTGACTAGTTTTTGTTTTCATTTTTATGGAAAAACAAAACTTTGGTACTGTAGATAACAGTGGAATTTTCAGGACTTGCTATGTGAAGGATGTGGTCTTTGGTAGGTGTTTTGATAAAATAGAATTTGTGAGTTATTATTCTTAGCCTATAGGTGGAGCATAAATGGGTGTATGGTATGCTTCTGTATTTTGGATGACCAGCTACTGGTTGTGCTAGTAATTGTTTCTAGACATTAAAAATATTCAGTTTTCAGATTCAGGAGAGTATCAAATGTAGAAGCAAATTTATTCGAAAGAAGTTTTACATGTGGGCTGGCCTGCACATGGCTTCTGTATTTCTGGTTATATGTAAATCTACTCTACAGTATAATAGTGATGTCTGGCTATTCTATTGATTTATGTTACATTTCATTTTTATTTATGGCCATTTCTTATGTGATGGATAGAGTTGCTTGAACAGTTGATTCGCTGCTCCATTCAGATACAATTGTGCATGTTATGTGTATTTTTTGAAATGATTACATTTTTTTTGTCAATCAGGTAGGAATATATTTACCTTGCTATGACATTTTTTGAGATTGGCTTGAGAGCTTTTCGAGTAAGAATGCACCCCAATTCACTCCATATGCTCCATTAGTAGCAGGATCAATAGCACGGTCATTGGCCTGTATTACTTGCTCTCCTATTGAATTAGCAAGAACACGGATGCAGGTACTTTTGATACCTTTCCCTTTGAATTAATTCTGCACATATTGTATGAAGGGATAGACTAGAGGTGGGCATGGGAAACAAAGTGTTTTTAAAACATTTTAAACAGAACTAATTTCTCTTTAGTGTGCTTTTAGACAATATGATTGGGCTGCAATGAGTATCTAAAAATACGAAATGATTGATTGTGTACATGTGATACATTCTTGTAAGTTACAATATACAACAATATGCACCTTACATGTTTTATGAGACGCTAGTGAGCATTTGCATGAAAAAATATGTTTCTAATGTTTAAATGGAAATTACTTTAGTCATCTTGTACACATGATCTATTATTAGATCTTAATCCTTATATTGATATTTGTAATTGATTGCATTTTAATATGGTAGAAGGGTTCATAACTTCATTTTGGTTGTTATTTTAATTTTACTTTTGATTAAATCTCAAATAGGCACAGAAAGGGATTCCAATGGGAGTAAAGCCTCCGGGAATGTTGAAGACACTTTTTGGTGTCCTGTCAGTTGTGAAGAATGAACCCATGCAAAATAATTATAAGATTTTAATCACTGAACCTCCAGATCTTCATGCAAAGTCCTGTTGATATAATATGCATAGTAATGGATGACAGAGTCGCTTAAATCTTCTCCACCACTGAGGTTATCTGTCAAGAAGCCTTTTGTTATACTAGTCTCTCCTAGTTCCGTTACTAACGGTAATTTTACATCTTGAATTGTTTGTTTGTAAGTGTCATAGTGTGATGATGGTTTCAGTATTTGAGAGGTTCGGAGTTATGTTTATAACTCTACAGGTATTGAAAATTTGTGTTTCTGAGTAAAACATATTTTAGTAGTCTCTCAAATATTGACTGGTTTTTGTTTTCATTTTTATGGAAAAACAAAACTTTGGTACTGTAGATAACAGTGGAATTTTCAGGACTTGTTGTGTGAAGGATGTGGTCTTTGGTAGGTGTTTTGATAAAATATAATTTGTGAGTTATTATTCTTAGCCTGTAGGTGGAGCATAGATGGGTGTATGGTATGCTTCTGTATTTTGGATGACCAGCTACTGGTTGTGCTAGTAATTGTTTCTAGACATTAAAAATATTCAGTTTTCAGATTCAGGAGAGTATCAAATGTAGAAGCAAATTTATTCGAAAGAAGTTTTACATGTGGGCTGGCCTACACATGGCTTCTGTATTTCTGGTTATATGTAAATCTGCTCTAGAGTATAATAGTGATGTCTGGCTATTCTATTGATTTATGTTACATTTCATTTTTATTTATGGCCATTTCTTATGTGATGGATAGAGTTGCTTGAATAGTTGATTCGCTGCTCCATTCAGATACAATTGTGCATGTTATGTGTATTTTTTGAAATGATTACATTTTTTTTGTCAATCAGGTAGGAATATATTTACCTTTCTATGACATTTTTCGAGATTGGCTTGAGAGCTTTTCGAGTAAGAATGCACCCCAATTCACTCCATATGCTCCATTAGTAGCAAGATCAATAGCACGGTCATTGGCCTGTATTACTTGCTCTCCTATTGAATTAGCAAGAACACGGATGCAGGTACTTTTGATACCCTTCCTTTTGAATTAATTCTGCACATATTTTATGAAGGGATAGACTAGAGGTGGACCTGGGAAACAAAGTGTTTTTAAAACATTTCAAATAGAACTAATTTCTCTTTAGTGTGCTTTTAGACAATATGATTGGGCTGCAATGAATATCTAAAAATACGAAATGATTGATTGTGTACATGTGATACATTCTTGTAAGTTACAATATACAACAATATGCACCTTACATGTTTTATGAGATGCTAGTGGGCATTTGCATGAAAAAATATGTTTCTAATGTTTAAATGGAAATTACTTTAGTCATCTTGTACACATGATCTATTATTAGATCTTAATCCTTATATTGATATTTGTAATCGACCGTATTTTAATATGCAAGGGTTCATTACTTCATTGGTCGTTATTTAATTTTACTTTGATTAAATCTCAAATAGGCACAGAAAGGGATTCCAATGGGAGTAAAGCCTCCGGGAATGTTGAAGACACTTTTTGGTGTCCTATCAGTTGTGAAGAATGAACCCATGCAAAATAATTGTAAGATTTTAATCTCTGAACCTCCAGATCGTCATGCAAAGTCCTGTTGATATAATATGCATAGTAATGGATGACAGAGTCGCTTAAATGTTATCCACTGAGGTTATCCACAAGAAGCCTTTTGTTATACTACTTTCCTAGTTCCGTTACTAATGGTAATTTTGCTATCTTGAATTGTCTGCTCAGAAAGTCATAGTGTGATGATGGTTTCAGTATTTGAGAGGCTCGGAGTTATGTTTATAACTCTACAGGTATTGACAATTTGTGTTTCTGAGTAAAACATATTTTAGTAGTCTCTCAAATATTGATTGGTTTTTGTTTTCATTTTTATGGAAAAACAAAACTTTGGTACTGTAGATAACAGTGGAATTTAGGTTTAGGTTCTTACTCTCAATTGCATATTAAACTTGTTTATTTTCTTTAGATCCAATAGCATACCTACTTCCATGATGTATGGCATGTGTTATGGGTTCTCTTTGATCTTCATTGTATCCCTTAGCAATTTTATCAGTGTGGTGATCCCTCTCTTCCTAAGCCAAAACCCATTGGATTGGATCACAGAAAGATCACCTAATTCTTCTCATATATGCGTGACAGTGTTCTCATTACCTGGAGGCTCTATTTACTCAACCTGTTATATATACATGGCAGAGCACCTTTTATTTGTAGATCCTAACCTTATCTGTTTGGCCTTGACAGTGGTGAGGATAATTTGGTTGAAATCTTTGGTTTCTAGCATCATTGCAAAAGAGTGTCCAACTTATACCATCAAGTTTAGCAGTTATTGAAAAACCTGTGCACGGGCAACATCTCTGTGGGCTCCAAAGGTAGATGGTAACATTGAGGCAACTACTCATAAAGAAGAAGAGAGGAAAAAGGAGCAGTATACAAAGTTCCTACAAAATTGAAAGAGTTGAATAGAAGGGCTATTGCAGAATTGGAAGAGTTGGACAGAAGAGCTGTGACATGTAAGGAAAGGAAGAGGCTGAAAAACACAGACAGCCTGAGAAGAGGGGAGGTAGCAACTCATCTGGAAATGAAAACAACGAGTGCAACTCAAGAACAGGGGATGAGCCAAAGGAGGATGAAACGGAGGTCAACGCTTCTCTATTATTAAAGGACAAAGTGAGCAATGATAGCCTTGAAACAACTTCAATAAATTCGTTGTACAAAAATAGTAAGGTTGAAACTTGAAACCAAACTAATGAATCCTCAGTGTCCTGGAGATTCTGCAATTTCAGAGGAAGAAAAATTCAATAGCAGTTCTAAAATGAAGGGAAAGGTCTCTTTACCTTTTCAGATTGGGGGTGATACTTCCAAGAAAGTTTAACAAGTGGGCAGAAAAAGATAGACATCTAATATGAGACATCCAGCCTGAAAGAAGGTGGAAGCATACATCAAGGAATGTAAATTGAGAAACAGTCATGGCGATGGAAGGAACAAAGAAGAAAGGTACAGGAAGAGGGAATATAGGAAGGACAGATACAAGGATGATAATGGAAAACCTGAGAAGTATACGGTTTTATCAAAAGTGCACTATAAAGCACCATGATAGTAGTAAACATTTCAAAGATGAATCTAAGCGCTAGGTTCACTACAAGGAAAATAAGCATGTTGATTCGGATACTTCTCTTGGTTTTCATGTTGGCACTGCTTTTAAACCTTAGTCTGTTTGTGACGAAGTGTTGGCTACCAATGATTCATTGGCAATGAGTGTTTCTACACTAGATTCTACTTTTAAACCTTAGTCTCATGATTCATTGGAAATGAGTGTTTTGCCACCAGATTTATATGAACTATGGGAGGCCTAACTTGAGTCCCATCTGAGAGCACCGACTGCAGAGAGTTGTCAGTCCCAATGTGACCATGAGATGGGATTCCTATGACCGTATTTTTCCCACTCGATCTCGCCACCAAGCAAGAACTTAGAAGACCAGGTGGCAAGCCCACCCACCTCTCCGAACCATCAAAAAATGGGGCGTAATGGTGAAATTGAAAATCGTTGAAAATGGGGTGAATGGCATAGAAATCTGGAAAATCGGGGGCGAATTTCATGTTTCTAGTTTTGTGTGCCCTTTTTTTGGTGGGCTAATATTAAATAATTAATTATTTTTAAAATATTTTTTGGGCTAAATTTATTAAACTATAAAAATTGGGTTTTATTTTTCTGTGGGCCTCTAATAAAATTTAAAATCCCTTAAAATTCGCCCCTAAATTATCCCCTGGCTCATTTTCATATAATACATGATGATGTCTGAAACTTGAGAGGTTGTGATGCAAATTTCAATTTGGAAAGATAGTCATTATATTTTTTGTGACTTAATATTATTTTATTTAGTTTATCTGATCTACTAGTATTTTTTTCAAAATCTATCAAATATTTGCTATTAGAAATTGAAAGACCATATTTGAAGGTTATAAAGAGGCAATCTATGTTGGAAATGACATAGAATCTCTAAATTTGGCATAATGTAAGTGATTTTTCTTTATCTTCTAGTTTTGAAAGGAATTATGTTTACTAATTTTTATCCTCAATGATTTTTTATATGTCATGATTCTTTGGAATTTATACCTTATAGTGTTTCCTTTGCAACATCTGATGCAATTTATAGTTTAAACTTTTTAATAAAATATGAAACAAATGTGAATAAATTATAACGTTACATTTTGCAACATCTGGTAAAATTTCTCATTTAAACTTGTTAATAAAATATTAAACAAATATGAATAAATTAGAATGTTATAGTTGTTGATAAAGGAAATTTTAGTTGAATAATATTTTATAATAATAACAACAATAATTAATTCTATTATTTTATAAAATAATAATATTTTATAATTATCATTAATGATAATTATATTTAATAAACTATAACAATGATGATGATGGTGGTTATTGTCCGTTAAGACCAATACAGCCTATCAGACCTTAAGAGAGGAGAAGAAATGTAAGTTTGATCCTTCGAATTTTTGTTTCTATGGTCAAGGAGAAGGGAAATAAGTGCTCCAAGATCGCTATAGGTGGGTTGGCTTATAGGTCAAGAATATTGGAAGTGTGCTAGATGGTAGGGAATTGAGATCGAATGTGAGTAAGAGTCGGGCAGTCTAAAAGGAAGTGTTTTTCATCTTCCACCTATTTACAATCTCAAATTTGACAGATTCTATCATTTCAAGGGGTCTTAGGAATATTCCACCGCCCAGTATCACTCCGAAGATCATGGGAATTAGTTATTATCTTAGTGATGTTTATTTTTTTCTTATTGTTGGACAACACGGAGAGATAATAATTATTATCAAGGATGGGGTTCATCACTTTCTTATAGTATCTTAGCTTCCTTTTACCCTCCAATTCTTGATCCTCGCACAGATTTTCCTTAGACTTGGGGGTAATAGTATTTTTTATATTATATTTTCTTCTCATACTGAGCTCCTCCTTAATTCCCCAATGGTTGAGCCAGGACTGGCCATCCTTATGCCACTCGTGCCTGAAGCGAAGGTGAAGGTTTTGATTACAATTAGAAGCAATTTTAAGGAGCCTTTTTTATTCCATGTTGTCAAGCT
Source organism: Pinus albicaulis (assembly GCA_034641835.2). NCBI lineage: Eukaryota > Viridiplantae > Streptophyta > Pinopsida > Pinales > Pinaceae > Pinus > Pinus albicaulis. The sequence continues at coordinate 595,050,474 of CM076578.1, read as the reverse complement.
TCTTCTTATACATAATATATCTAAACATAGGCATACTTTCAATGGGGGACAAACCAGATTCGATCAACGAGATAGGATAGGGAGTATTTCCCTTGATCTTAAGGTTGTAGGTTATGAATTTCTTTTGAATCATCTCAATATTCCTCCATGACTCTATGGATATACTGCAACCCCAAACTTCACATCTATATAAGACAACACAGGTGACAAGGGTCTCAAAGAGGAACCTCCTTTTACTCCAAATGTAAAGATCGACCAACTTACATTTTTTTCAAGCTCATAATAAGCTTTCCAGCCCCCAATAATCCTTTTCTCGATGCTATAATTCCAATAGAGATGATGAGGGAAGTCAATGCCCAAATACTTATAAGAAGAAACCTTCTGTAAGCACTTCTTATTATACATGAAACTACCATGTGTGATCTTCTTGGATTTAATGATCATGACATTAGTCTTGTCAGTATTAACTGTGATACCCATCTTGGATCAGTAGTCATGAATAATCTAGAGTTGCTTGTCAAGGTCATCATGGCTCTTTCTAAGAATAAAGATATCATCAGCATAGAGGAGAAGACTAATGAAACACTAACTAGCTTGGTTCCCTTGCATCTCGCAGATTCCAGACACTCCTATAGCTTATTGACGTATATGAAAAAAGGGGTAGGGGATAGTGGATACCATTTATTAAATCCAATATTGCGTTTTATATCTTTAGACCACCTCTCGTTGGTCTTAATATTGGCAGTGACAAAATCATAGAGACGGATTAGAGAAATCCTCAGCTCAGAGGGGACCATGATCTCTTTAAGTCTCTCCCAAAGCTTATCTCGAGGGACAATGTCGAAATATTTTCTAAATTCCACAAGGACACAGAAGAAATCGTCTTTACTATTACGACATTCTTCCACAATGATTCTAAGAGTGACTAGATGGTTAATAGTCAAGTAGTGTCTCCTAAAATGAGCTTGCCCTTTAGCTCTTTTCCCATGGCTTTCAAGCCAAAGGCTAAGCTTCTTCTCCAAAATGAGCCCAAAAAGCTTGGCCAATATATGGCTAATCATAATGGTCCTGTAGTTGGATGGAACACTCTTATCCCAATTTTTAAATATAGTTACAATACGGCTTTGTGTCCAACGCCGAGGGAAGCCATGCATTATAGGAATATTGAGAAGCTTGTGGATATAAGGAATGTGGATAGATCTTCCCATTTTAAGGATCTCAGCTTGGCATCCTTCAATATCTTTAGCTTTCCCATTAGGGAGCTTATTAATACCAGACTCAGTGTCATCAAGAGACAAGACATCCTCCTTAATTTGAGTGATTAAGGTGGTTCCCACAGTGTCCGGAGAGTCATACAACTTCTTAAGATAGTTGTCCCAATTTTCTAAGGGGATAAAATGGTTATCTTTGGTTTTACGGACAAGAACATTCTGCCAAAATGTTTTGGGCACGAATTTAGAAAGGTGGAGAAGGTAATCCTGTCTTTTATTAATATATGATCTTTTCTTCCTATTGATGATATTTTTGTATATATTGATATTTTGCAACTTAATTATTTCATTAGGGGCATCTCTGATCGCCTTCTTGGCCATTTTGCAATCTTTTTCATATGATGGATTAGAAGTTCTATGAGACTGCTTAAAAGAAATATCATTAGAAAAATTGCTAATGGTGTTGGAAAGGATAGTAGAAAAATGGTAATTCAATATTATTATTATAATTATTGGGGCCTAAATCCCTCTCTAAATCCCTTAAGAAGAGGTCGGTTTTACTTCTCTCGAAGTGAATGTGTATTTTTCTTTCAATGGTCTTGTGCATGTGGGTGGTATGCATAGCAAGATTGAGGGATAGAGACAGAGGTCTATCGTTAAAGTCAGGCGTTATCCATTAAGAAGCTCAAATTTTGTAATATGGTTGAGGATGAGGATGTCAGAAATTACATAATCCACGACACTACTACCCAGCGCATGGAAACATGTCATCTGACCAGAGAGGGGCCATTTTTAATACCATTACAAATAATTATGTCTTGGGAACTGAAATTTTTGAGAAGATTGATGCCTAACAAGCTCTTGATAATGTCTTCACAGTTTCTCTTGAATTTATTAGCTAAGTTACTATCTTCATCAAGCCACAACGAGTTAGGGTTAGAGTTGTTGCTTAATGTAATGGCTTAGTTACTAGTAGTTCTAGGATTAAAGTTTCCTATTAAATGGATATTAATATCATTTCTCAGGTTGAAGATGTCTTTTTCTAAAGAATTGAAAGGACAATTCTTATGTGGTTGTTCTTCTTAAAATATTTAGAGTTGATGGGAGTGAAATAGTAGATTGCAAGAAAGATCCTGTTAGTGGTAGAATTAGAGATTTCGATCCAAATGTATTGATTGAAGGGGTCGATTTTATCAAGTCGTATGTGAGAGGAAAAAGTGTTTCTTATATATCAGGCTATACCACCAAAACCCCTCTAAGAGTGTTTCTTATTCCAACCAGAACAAAGAGTGAAACCGTCGAGGTGAGGGACCGTAGATTCATCATGCTTCCATGTTTCAACTAAGAGAATAAGGTCAATATCACTCAAGATCCAACTTAACATAGGACCTTTACACTATGGAAAGCCACAAAAGTTCCAGAAGATTATCTGTAGTGATGCAAATCCCTATTTATCACTCGTGCTTGAGACTCTATCTCTAGTAATAGCTTTCCTATTCCTAATGATTTCCCATTTCACGGCCTTTCTTGCATCCTTGACCTTTTGGACTTCTTTCCTAAGTTCAGCTTGGTTTTCTAGAATGAGATCTTCATTTATGAAGATTCATGTTCCTTTTAGGCTTGGGGATTTCCTTATTATATCCAGTTTATGTTCATGACAACTGACCTTGACACCTGGATGAGTCTGTGTTTATGCTATTTCTTCCGTGAGATAGGTTGTTTCAATTTCAGATTTTGTTTTTAATTGTTATTTAACCATTTATAATGTGTTTTCATTGTTTTGTTCTTATATACCTACAACTATAATATTTAAGGCTCGTTTGTGGTGCTCATGGATGAGAACAATTAATTTATTAATCTCCTCTTTGATGGGCTTAATATCTAAGTTATTTTCTGTGTTATTTGGGGCTGATTTATTATGTATTTGTTATTTTAGATTTTTAATCTCGGCTTTCAAGGTGTCATTTTATTCAACTGTTGTTTTATGTTCTATTTCTTGAATTTTACATTTCATTGTTTGGATTTCAATTTCGAGTGTGTTTATTTATTTTCTAATGATTTGTGGTTGTTATCAAGCATTGTCATTAGTTCTAGTTTAAAATGATTTTATCCTTCTCTTCATCTTTCTAAAGACTCAATGTACTCATAGAAACTATCTAATTTTATTTTATTTGGTCTTCCTTTGCTATAGAGGGCTTAGAAATATGAGGGGAATTATTCATAGTGTAATAAAACAAAACTTAGCAAAGGAGGGTAAGTGAGAACTTGTGCACCTGTAAACTAGAACCAATGTGAGGTTGTCACCGCACCTTGGAGGCTGAGTCTTTGATAGATATAAATCTTTCTCCTACTGTCCCAAAATTGAAGTTCATAATAACTTACTCTTAGCCAGAATCTGTCTTCACTATTGCAGAACCAATGCAAGACTTCAAATCTTCAAATACTTCAGAGAAACCCACCGCAGATGCATAAATGGGTCCTTCATTTATAAAATCTTCATTGGATACCATTTAAATTCAGTTATAGGAAAATCACCCGCATATGCATAAAACGAACCCTCCACACATAATAAAGGTTCTACTACAGCGAGACTCTAGAGAGATGTGTATTAATAATCTATGAGATTAGTATATTCTGCGAGATTAGGGTTCTAAGCTAATATCACTAGAGAAACCCACCACAAAGATGTGTATTAATAGACAGACCACCGACAGATGCATAAACCAAGCCCTAGATAGTATAACCTCCACACTTTATGAGGTGGGTCACTCCTCGGCTCATTGGTTTGGTTGTTGTACCTTAAAACTGGAATGGAGATTGAAGTGAAAATAATAAAGCCATGTTCTGTCTGATTTCATCGTTTTATTTTTTTTATGCTCACACAAATGGAAAAAATTTCACTGTCGGAGGATTCTTTCGTTCAACGAATCGGGAGCTTATGTGATAGCTCCCAATCAGCCCCTCTGGCGACCCCCTTCCTTCTCTGGCCTGATGCTGGATCCTGCGCAAGACAGTGACGCCACCTTCCTCCCCGCAAATGGTGACGACACTTCCTCTTGGCAGATGGTGATGGTAGCAACCCAGACAATGAGCCTCGCATCGCATCCTCTACCACCTCTCTCCCTGACGCCGCTCCTCTCCCACCCGCCACCCCCACGACGCCACCACTCTGCACGCACACGAAATTTTTATTTTAAAATTTGAACAAAAGACTTCGCACTAGTAATAACATAGATCGACATTCCAATAGGAAGAAGCATTAAAGATTTATCAGCATGCTTCCTAAATTATCACACTCTGTCACCATTCTTCCAAGGTTTGTGGAAAAACATTCTTATGGACTTCCTATTATTTTTCTTTTGAGCTTTCAGGGTTCATGTCTAGGCAGTGGGATCCTAATAATAGTATCAAGAAAAGTGCTAAATTTTGAATTTTGAATGTTTTGGTACAGAAAATGAAGTTTTTGATTGTGATAAAGAAGAAAGAGTTAAAACCAACAATGCTCATCGCATTGCTCTTCCAACGTTTGGGCTTGCTACCTACAAAATGCAGGGAGATCTATGGATGTCTGCAGAGAGTGTTGATCAACAGCGGGTGGTGTCTTTACTTTTTGATGTTGATTCCTGGTTGAAGCAGCTTGATTGTCGGCACCCAGATTTTAATTTTTTTGAATTGCATAGTGTGTGAATGCAAGCATGATGTTTTCTATTATTTTTGATGACTTGGGAATCCGTCTTTCTGACTGGAAAAACATTTTGGAGCCCTTTGGTCGTGCAGAAAGCTGAAGACCTCAATTTGGAGAGTTGGAGAATCAGTTTTGAAAGTGCAAACAACATAATTCATCTCAAGTTTTGAAAAAAGATGAAGGGCATGTAAGAAAAAATGTGCAAAAATTAACCCTTATCCCCAATTTGATAGTCAGTGTTAGACTACATTCTTGTTAAAATGATCCTCTCTTGTCACATCTTGGACAAATGTCAGAGGAGATTTTGTAGAGAAGAAGAAAGAGTGGGGAAAGAGAGGTTGGATTACAGTTTAATTTAGGTTATCGTTGGTATTGTGGTTCTGGTGAACTAGCATTGAGTAGAGAGTTTTGTACATTGTTCAAAACAATAATTATGTGTAATTTAACTGCTAACATGTTTAGAACCCAGTGAAATTTTGGAATCTTGGTTTTGTGCATATTCAGTCTCTCTAAGCTGGTTTCCCTTCTCATACCCTTTTTCCACAAATACTATTCAATGCCATAATGTTATTTGGATGTATTTATTGGAATGATTTTTAATTCTTATATTTCCTATCCTTCCTCATAGATTTGCTAACTCTTTAAACATCTAGTCAAGTGTTACTGAAACACAATATTGTTTCTAGGAAGCAGTAGTCGCAAATATTGTTTCAGTTGATATTTTCTTAAATGAAGTATAGATACAGATGATAGTTGATATCCTCTTTTCTTCTACAAAATTATTGGCCAAGTTAAATGCACCAGCAGGCAGGAAATTTGTTAGATATTAGAGTATCTAGCTAGTGAGACAGGGTATGTCTATTTAAACATAAAATAAAATGGGAAAGTTGAGCATAAAGTCCTTAGTATTTTTGCAGAATAGTATAGTTTCATCTTATTGATATATTCTATAGCTTTCTTTTCCAAGGCTCTCTTGGGTCAGATTGTTTGTATCTGTTTCATTGTACGGGTGCATGAATCAATTAGATTCTTTTATTTTTTATCCCTTACTATATATGGAATTTCAATAAACGGATCTAACCCCATAGGAAGCTTTTTGTTTGAAGTGAAAGAGCATCACTGTTGCCTCCTTTAGAGATTCCATAATTCATTTTCATGTAATGTTTGATAGTGATAATAGTACAGGTTATTCCAGATCCTATCAGGGATCTGTATAAAAATACAAAGTTAGGTTCCCTTGCTTTTGTCTAAAGTTTGAAACCTTTCAATGAAAAAGCCAACAGTATCATAAAAAGAAAAGAGCCATAAAGAAAAAGTTCCCTGCATATAATTAGGTCTCTGTTGTTGTGTTGTGGCAAGGTCATGTAATAGGTGGGATCTTTGACCTCTGTGTAGAAAAGCTAAATTTCATTCATTTGAGTTCAGTTAATTTTGAAAAAAATATCAAATGGTTAGTTATAATGACTAAAATCACTGTGAACAAGCCAAAAACTTATAGTATCAATATTAAATAGATATAATTTATTAATTTAGATCCATCTTAACTTTAAATCTATCAAAATTTGATAGAGCAAGAAATACCCAATTACAATCCATCAACTACTTAAAAAAAGGTTAAGATGGCTTTATCATACTTCACTTTACTTTTCTATGTCATCGTCAGTTTTAAGCTAGACTTCTCATTATATTTTATTTGTGCTACACAAGTGACCCTAGTATTCTATAAGAACACCTCGCTTCTGTAAGTGAAACAAATAATGGTAGCTTTCTTCTTTGCATTTCAATATTGCAGAATTTGGACATGGTTATCTGTTCATCTCAAGTAAACCCAGTACCTTGATTAAATTTCTCGTTTTGACTTTCAACTATGAAATTTAAGGCTTAAACACTCTCTTTGGGACTTAAGTCTCTAGATTATTGGATATCATCTTACTCTAAAGTACTTAATTCCATCCATTCTTCCCAAAATCCAACAAACCAAAATTATGGATCAATGATATAAATTGCATATTTTGACATTTTGACTGGATTTGGAATCCTTAGCTAATAGTTTTTAAAGCAATGAAATTGTATTTTTGAAATGCTGAGATTGTAGCTACCAGAGTATAGCAAGATAGCATGCCAAAAAAAAAACAGAAACAATACTTCTGTACTTGCTGGCATCCTTGGATTAGATGTATCTTTTTGCTTGAGTTCCTTTGTACTTATTTCTTAATTGTGAGAGTACTTAATATAAAATAGATATATAAAAAAAAAGTGTCACATCTCTTATTCAGGAAATAGATAAGCACACTATTGCTACCACTATAACCCTCCCTACCTTTGATCAAAATTGACTTATCTTGTACTTCATTCCTTATAATAATTTTTGAAGTATAGTGGCAGAGAAGGTCTTAAAAAGAAATTTATTTTAAAAATGATATAATAAAAATGTAAAATGGACTAGATTTTAGCATTGTCACATCCATGCTTTTGTAGAAATGAATCCAAATAGAGTAAGTAGTACATTAAGCAAGCGCATGTATGCCATAATTCCAATTGCCAATTCAAGATGGGGCAGGAGAGAGTGCCTCTTATCTTAGGCAATAAGAAGATAAAATTTTTGACTTTAGTTACAAAATGGAAAGAATGGATAGTTAGTGCAATTTTGTGATGCAATATATGTATAGTGGGTTACAATTTTAGTTGGAGATTTTCAAAGATTGCAGTGATGCAATTCCGCACTTATTCCAGCAGGTTATCGTTAAGAAATAACAGATTTGAAACTTCTGAATCTGTCTCTTGCTCAAATTGGGGTCTCAAAGATTCCTGTGAAGCTCAGAATCACATTGTAACTCAAAAGAAAAACCTCCATTTTGCATCTTCACTACTGCTCTTTACTTTGTTAGAACCAAAACATCCATTTTGCATCTTCACTGCTACTCTTTTACTTTCTTGTGAATATGGATATTCTAGACAGAGTTTCACAACTGAACTCAGGATTCAAAATCCCATTTATAGGCCTAGGTACTACTGCATTACCTCAGAACGAGGTCTATTTAAAGGAAGAAGTCATTACAGCTCTCAAGTTACATTTTCGTTATATTTCGACTTCTCAATATGTTTGGAGATTTGTTAATTCATACGGAGGGAAACTGTTGTTTTCTTAATAATGCCTTATATGGCTTCATAGGTAGGTTACAAACACTTTGACACTATAAGCATTTATGGCACAGAACCAGCTTTAAGAGAAGCTCTCAGTGGGGCTTTTCAGAGTGGTGTTGTAATGAGAGGTGAATTTTTTGTTACCAGTAAGCTCTTCACTGGTGATCATGACGATCATGTTTTTGCATTGAAGACAAGTTTAAATTAGGTACTTGTTCACATTCAAAGTTGACACAGACCCATCTAAACTTGGGTGTTGGATATGATGTGCATCTCAAGTTGTGATGTTCAATGTTGAACTACCTTGGGTCCATGATTAAACCCAACCTTTGTGCTGATGTCGGATGCATTGTTAGAAAAATCCCTTGGTTGTAATGATTTTATAAAAAAATTGAATTGTTTGTAATTTTAATAAATTAAAATGGAAAATAAGAAGAAACTTGATAAAGATTTATCTTAATTCCAAATCTTCTGAGATATATAATATTTAGATTTTGAATTATTTTATACTTCTCAGTGCTTACTATATTTTGGATTAAGTGGATCTATGCTGATTCAGGTTCAGCTCATCTCAATATGTGCTTGTATATAAGCATATAATGTTTTTGAATGAATTTAAATCCATTATCAAGCCCTCGGTTTGTGTACTATATAATTAAAATAAAAAATCAAAGGCTACTATAATATTAAAATGAAAAATCAAAGGCCTTGGTGGACTTTAATGTCAATAAGCATTCATCTTAGCATTAAATCTTTATAGTAAAATATTTTCACTTATAATTTGTTCATACATATTGATGTTTAATAAATCTGAAGTGGATCTATGTTAGTTTTGATTCAATGCACCATTACACACACTTACACATATGGAAAGTTGTCAAAATACCCAAGTTGTGAAGCCCCAAACTCGATGCTGAATAGATATAGGGTTAAGTGGATTAATGTTAGTATATATTTCCATCATTACATGCACTATATATGAAGAGAGAGCCAAATATCCAATTGTAAAAAGCACCGCACTTCTCTTTATATTATAAATTTTCTTTTCAATGCTACCTAATCTCCTCACTTCTCTTTATGATATTAAGTTTCTTTTCAATGTTCCCTCAGAAATTAGGAAAAACCCATATAATTATTTGTAGGAAGTTGCAGCTTGAATATTTGGACTTGTATCTGATCCACTGGCCTGTAAATTTGAGAAAAAGAGTTTTGCATCCAATTCCTAAAGAGGAAGACCTTTTTCCAATAGATATCGAGTCTGTATGGAGGGGATTAGAGAAATGTGTGGAGTTGGGTCTTACCAAATCTATTAGTGTGAGAAATTTTTCATGCAAGAATATTGAAGATTTGTTCACATATGCCAACATTCCTCCTGTTGTCAATCAGATAATCTTTCTATTCTCGCTGGACATTGAAATGAATGAAATCCGTTTACTCAACTCTTGGTACAACAGGATTTTCATTTTCTTGAAAGTGATTGGTCCATCAGGAGCCAGCCACAAACCAGTCTGCTTTTGCAGACAACCCAACCCAAAAATGAATGAAGGGTGACACTGTGCACATCCCTCCAGGGGATTAGAACATTGACAAGCAGCTTGAAATGCCACCATCCATGCCTTTGAACTATAACCCAATAGAGACAACAAACAAAATGGGTTGAATTTGAAAGTTTCTCACAATGTGATCATCAATAAAGTGCACTACTTTTGGAGATAGTAATGGAAATGCATATTCATAAATCGATTTATCATAGTTACATTTTAATGGCTTTGAGCAAGAGTAGGGACAACTTTCAAAACTTTCATAAGCAATAAAAGGTTCAAATGCCAGGGAATTGTCCCTGAGTCTATTTTTGAAATTAATAAGCCTACCTATTTGGGGCATCTGAAAATTTGACTATTTAGAAATTGATATAGAAAATTTGGGTATGAAATCCTGCACTTTAAGTGGAGGAGAGGTCTGTAAAGATCATCACTTTAAGTTATTGAATTTTAAGCATTGATTTGATGTCAAGATATGTTATTACCAGCACTATTATTAACTTTAAGATCATCACTTTAATTAACAAGCAAGCAAAAAAAAAAATTCATTTGAAAAAAAAAAATCATACATGAGTGGGAATAATTATGTATCAAAATTGATTCCGTTATGATCCTATTTATACAAATGACAGCATGCAATACATATTCGAAAATTTTCCTGTAGGCGCTGGAAAATCATTTTCAAGCGCCTACAGGAAAAAAATTCCAACATTTTGGAACAACTTTTAATTTTTTTATGAATTGTTTCTTAATTTGATTACAAAATATGTAATATGTAACGCAATTAAGTAATAAATGTAACAAAAATTATAAACACTCAAAATGTTTTAAATAATAAAATGAAAAAAAAAATCCAACATTGATGAAGAGGATATAGAAACCTTAAAAAATACTTACATTGCAAGAAAAACATATATAATATGAAACTCAAAATTCTAACCTTTATAAATAAATTTCCAACCAAAACATCTTATTCATTATTCCACTCATATCATTCAAAACTAAATTGCTTAATGAATTTGTCATATTCTTTCACATGATACTATGAAAGAGCAAACTTGAAGATCTGTGATCCCGCAAGTCAAAAAAATTGGAGACACTTATAGGTAAATACTCCTTACTTCCCATTCCCCCAACTGATCTTGTTCATGTCTCTGCCACGTTTGTTGGTGTTGTTTACAATATTAAATAACCTTGACTTCTACATAATATTAACAATACAAGATGAATGTAAATATTCCAAAGTTCAAGATAAGCATTTCTGTTGTCTCTCCTCAATCCACTCCATTCTTAGAAACATGAGAAAATTTTAATACTAACCACCAACTTTTAAAGCCTTATATGAGCCAGCACATGCTTGAGGTGGTTTCAAGCCATGGGTATATGTACAGCACATGTTCGCAGGTGTAGACAGGCCCAATTTAACATGCTACCAGCAAATTGCATGAAAGTTCCCTTTGTACTGTGCAGCATATATAGATTTTTTCCCCTTTAGCATGCCTGCAGGAAAAATAACTGCTCCAAAGCCCCAGGCATGACTGACAATTTTTTAATGTTGCAAAACACTATATGGAAAAACTTAACATATCCTGCCCATGCACAATAAACAAATTGTAAGTAACATACTACAATATTAGCTCATTATTTGGTCCTTCATCTAAAATAAGGATAGAAATTTGTCTGGGTATCCAGTAAAATAGTAAACTATCAGTAGTGCACTTAAACATATTAAGGTATCTATCATGTTTTATTTTATCAATGTAAAACCGGAGAATTTGTAGACTTATTTGCGGGAAAATTTAATATATTTAGAGTTGATGCCCTTATCCCAAGCCCATTATATAATTGAGAACAATTGGATAGCATAGGTGGTAAAATTTTCCTAGAAGAACATCAAACACGTTCAAACCCCTTACTTCCCATGTACATGACCAAAAAAACATAACCATTTCCTTGGAGTGGGTTTCATAAAATTTTGTCTATGAAAGTAACATAATCCCCCTGGAAATAGAACTAATGACCACATATTACACAAAAAAAGCTTCATTCTAAAACCTTAGAGAGTTGCAAAACACCAATTATTATTGTAATGTACTATTTAGCTTTCTGAAGTGCACAAGATACAAAGAGATTCCACAAGTTTGGTTTCTTAAATCAGCTCAATTTTCAATTTCTGAAGAAAACGAATACAACATGTTCAGAATAAGCAACACTAAGATCAGTGCTCGAATCAATGCCTCAAAGAAACCAAGAAACAAGAAATGGAAACTATGAATATGAACCATGAGGTTTTCCTAAAAGAGGTAAAATTGGGATGGCCAACTTTAAACGATATATTCGTTACAAATATTAATTAGAAATGCATAAATTATTCTAAAAAAACCCATTTATCTTTCAAAAGTAAATGAGATACAGAAAATTTTTAGAATGTTCAATTGAAAATCACAACACAATATAATATTATTAATTACGCCGATAGGCGTAACCCCTGGTCGGAAGGAGCATGTTTTTGTGATTAGGCCTAATTAATTTTTTTGATCTGATGGTCAGGATTGGAAGATGCCAGTATATTCTGGTCGTCGCCACTAAATCTATGGATGAAATCTACCCCACTAACTTCCTTGCATATCTAAATCAGGTGTTTAAACCGTACTTAAATTAATTTTTTACAAATCTGGATTAAAAATTTACTGTGCCATTTATTAATTGACACCTATCAAGATTAACCTTTCGAATGAAACTGAAAGACTAACGCTTGTCCAAGTGTGTGACACTGTTATGGCAAGTCTCTGAAGGCGCCCGCGGACAAGGACACGTCGTGAGAAGAAAGGTTGTGGGCGCCCTGTTCGGTCGTTTCAAAGAGGATAACGGTTATGCCAAGTGTTTGAAGGCACGAGCAGACAGAGATTGGTCGTTTCAAAGCAGATAACGGTTATGCCAAGTGTTTGAAGGCGCGAGCGGACAGAGACACGTCGTGAGAGGAAACTTCATGGGCGCCCGCGGACGAGCTGGAACGTGTAGTTGGAATGGAACGCATGGTGCGTGAATCTGATATTCCTCGTCTCCCTTATTTACAAGCTGTGGTCAGAGAAACGCTTAGACTCCATCCACCTGGGCCGCTTTCCCTTCCGCACTTATCTGTGGGAGCCTGCAATGTGTTGGGCTATCAAATTCCCAAAAACACACTGGTTTTGGTGAATCTTTGGGCGATCGGAAGGGACCCAACGTCATGGCAGGATGCTGAAAGGTTCGTGCCTGAGAGATTCATAAATGGCTGCTCCCTCGATGAAAAAGTTCGGAACTGTGAGTGGATTCTGTTTGGAGCAGGAAGGAGAGCATGCCCTGGAGAGCAGCTGGGAATGCTTCTTGCTCAATTTATATTGGCGCAGCTATTGCACTGTTTTGAGTGTACACTTCCCGATAAGATGAATGGGCAGGAGCTGGATATGTCTGAAAGGTTTGGCCTCACAGTGGGCAGAGCACATGATCTCCGTGCTGTTCGGTCCTGTCGCCTGAAACTGTAACTTGTGGCTTACTCTATGCAAGAGTTGGTTAAATTTAGGAGATTTATTTAATTGAGTTAAGTCTAGTGATTTTGATTTAAGTTATATTTTCGTAGAAGTCCAATTAATAAAGAAGCGCAGTAGCTCCTATAGTTTATATATTAATTTGTCTTTTCTCCTGTCTCTTTCTCACAAATTGACTCTTATGATTTGCCTGTTAATTTGTCTTTCCTCCTCTTCCTTTCCCACAAATTGGTATCAAAACCGAGTCCAGAAATAACAGAAATTTCAAAAGCATGTGTGTGTCGAAGTGGTGTGCAGCCGTAGTCGCCAGAAAACATTGCTTGTTTATTATCTGTTGAGGTGTTGTAAGCAAAGGCAGCTGCCGTCAGCTACCATCGCGAGCGCGTCAGAGGAGAGAGCGGCCAGGAGCCTCCGCCATAACTAGCAGCATCCACCACTGCCAACGGCCGCGGGTGAAACAGAAAACTCGTGAGCAAATTTCAAAGGTCTTAATTTAATTTAAAGAGAGGCGCAACTCTTTCTCCGCAGCCAATAGCCAGAGCAACCCGCAACCCATGCTCTGATCAATTTATTAGCTGTCTTTATCAAAAGGGTTTCTTACCAGCACAACAGAATAACTTGGCAAGTATATTTTAAAGGGTTTCTTACCAGCACTTTCTTACATGGTCACTTTTGACGTTTCAGAATTTTTATTCAGCGCCAAATACTTTTGAAAAAGTAGAAAAAGTTATCTATAGCGTTGTCAAATTCCAGAGCTGCCGCCATGAACTTTTTGACCAGAACATTTGTGAGTACTCGTTCAAAATGATTTTTTTAAGAGAAAGTTATGTTGAATTAGTGGAAAAGTATGTTGAATGAGTGCGTCGATAAAAATTGAGAGATGATGTGAGAGCGATTGTGTACTTCACCAATTATATTAGCATACTTGATATTAGCATATTTATAGTTACTATAAAAAACTATAAATAAAAATGGATTTGGATGTTTTTACAAAATAATGCATTTTATGTGGCAAATTTGTCTTCTCATATAGTTGAATAAATAAAGAAATTAAATGAAAATTCCTTTGAAGGTTTCTTCTTTGACGTAAGTTCCAGGACGCAATGTAATCTCTAGGAATTTATGAAAATGAAAATTACTAAAGCACGTAGAGGACATTTAAAGTGCACATACTACTGGCGTAAGGTACAAAGAACTCCTCAGCATAAATTACAATACAAAAAATTTAGAGCGCTCAACAACATAGATACTCTGATTATTTTAGCCATAGAGAAATCACACCAGTGATTCTAAACAAAATCTAGATATGAAAAATACAAATTATAAAGAGGAATTTTAATTGACAGTGCAGCGCAAGCATGGAAAAATCAACCTCTATAATATTTCATTCGAAGTTCCATTGCAATTTTACAAACAGTTATATCTAGCATAGGAAACAGGAAAGCTTCAATGTCCATAACTGCGAGGGATTATACAAATTATTAGAAAGGACAATATATTTGTATACCAACAAAAACCCATAATGAAATTATTTATAGCACCTTGTAACAAACATATTTTTGAGACTTCAATTATTATAAAAGTTCCCCAACCATATCGGGTGAGGGTGTCCCAACAATACATTTGAAAGTTAAGGTCGTGCAAATGTTAATAACAACAATTTATCCAAACATGAAAATAACCAACATCTTTATTAAACCTTATTAAAAAATAAAAAACTTTTTAAATTTTTTAAAAAATAGAAAACTTCTTAAATTTTTTAAAAAATAAATAAATAATATTATATTAAAATTAAAAGCACAAAAGAAAATTATTTAATCTATTTTTATTTGTTAAAATAAAAATCACAAATTCAAAATTTATAAAACACAAAATTAAAAAATTAAAAATATATTAAAACTTTAAAAGTTATAATTTTAAAAAAGACAAAAAAAAAATTAGCACAAATTCAAAATTATAAAACACAAAATTAAAAAATTAAAAAATATTATAACTTTAAAAGTTATACCTTTAGTTATAACTTTAAAAAGAGAAAAAATTAGTAAAATATTTTTAAAACATAAATAAATTATATTATATTAAAAATTAAAAACAACAACAAAAATATAGAGGTCAAATGATGATAGTGGTGGTTAAACTCCATGAGACTAAACTTTGATCTAAAAAACAAATTATTTAGTTTATTTTTATTTGTTAAAATAAAAATCAGAAATTCAAAAATTATAAAAAGAAAAATAAAAAAATTAAAAATATATTACAACTTTAAAAGTCACGGAAAAATTTAAAGCTTGTTAAATCTTTTTAAATTACTAAATAAAAAAAGTTAAAATAATTTAAATTTTAAAAGAAAATAAAAAACTTGTTAAAATTTTTAAAAAATAAATAAATAATATTATATTAAAATTAAAAGCACAAAAGCAAATTATTTAATTTATTTTTATTTGTTAAAATAAAAAACACAAATTCAAAATTTATAAAACAAAAAATTAAAAACTTAAAAATATATTAAAACTTTAAAAGTCATAACTTTACAAATGACAACAAAAAAATTAGCACAAATTATAAAATTATAAAACACAAAATTAAAAAATTAAAAAATATTATAACTTAAAAAGTTATAACTTTAGTTATAACTTTAAAAAGAGAAAAAATTAGTAAAATAAAAAGTTGAAATAATTTAAATTTTAAAAGTCACGGGAAAATTTAAAACTTGTTAATTTTTTTTAAATTACTAAAATAAAAAATTTCAAATAATTTTAAAAGTCACCGAAAAATAAATAAACTATATTATATTAAAATTTAAAAACAATAAAAAAATAAAATATATTAAAATTTAAAGTAAAAAACAAATTATTTAATTTATTTTTATTTGTTAAAATGAAAATCACAAATTCAAAAAATATAAAACACAAAATTTATAAAACGCAAAATTAAAAAATTAAGAATATATTAAAACTTTAAAAGTTATAACTTTAAAAAGGACAAAAAAAAATTAGCACAAATTCAAAAATTATAAAACACAAAATTTAAAAATTAAAAATATATTATAAGTTTAGTTATAACTTTAAAAATGACAAAAAAATCTACTAAAATACAAAAGTTAAAATAATTTAAATTTTAAGTTAGTTGGTCCAATGTCGCATTGTGACAACAATTGTGTCAATGTTTAAATCAATTCCCTTGGGTTCACCAATTACTTTGGTTTTTAATTTTTTGGGTAATGGTTGTCCCTTGGGTTCACCAATTCCTTTGGTCTATAATATTAAACCTTTGGGTTTATTAGTTTTTTTGGTTTATAATATCAATAATCGATCAATTTCATCCATGATCAAATGTCACCTTCTGACAAACATTGTATCAATATGAAAATCACCCATGCCCAACCATGGTCATACTTGGTCCAACGTCGCATTGTGACAACAATTGTCTCAATGTTTAAATCAATTCCCTTAGGTTCACCAATTCCTTTGGTTTATAATATTAAACCCTTGGGTTTATTAGTTCTTTTGGTTTATAATATGAATAAACGATCAATTTCATCCATGATCAAATGTCACATGACAAATATTATCTCAATATGAAAATCACCCATGGCCAACGATGGTCATAGTTGGTCCAACGTCGCATTGTGACAACAATTGTCTCAATGTTTAAATTAATTCCCTTGGGTTCACCAATTCCTTTGGTTTATAATATTAAACCCTTGGGTTTATAAGTTCTTTTGGTTTATAATTTGAATAGTCGATCAATGTCATCCATGATCAAATGTCACATTCTGACAAATATTGTCTCAATATGAAAATCACCCATGGTCAATTCCTTAGGTTCACCAATTCCTTTGGTTTATAATTTGTTGGGTAATGGTTTTCCCTTGGGTTCACCAATTTCTTTGGTTTATAATATTAAACCCTTGGGTTTATTAGTTCTTTAGTTTTATAATATGAATTATGCGATCAATGTCATCCATCATCAAATTGTCTGAATATGAAACCGACCATGGCCAACCATGTGGTCATACTTGGTCAACGTCGCATTCTCACAACAATTGTCTCAATGTCTAAATGAATTCACCTTTGGGTTCACCAATTCCTTTGGTTTATAATTTGTTGGGTAATGGTTTCCCTTGAGTTCACCAATTCCTTTGGTTTATAATATTAAACCCTTGGGTTTATTAGTTCTTTTGGTTTATAATATGAATAATCGATCAATGTCATCCACGACCAAATGTCACATTCTGACAAACATTGTCTCAATATGAATATCACCCATGGCCAACCATGGTCATAGTTGGTCGAACGTCGCATTGTGACAACATTTGTCTGAATATTTAAATCAATTTCCTTGGGTACACCAATTCCTTTGGTTTATAATATTAAACCCTTGGGGTTATTAGTTCTTTTAGTTTATAATATGAATAATCGATCAATGTCATCCATGATCAAATGTCTCATTGTGAGAACAATTGTCTCAATGTTTAAATCAATCCCCTTGGGTTCACCATTTCGTTTGGTTTATAATATTAAACCCTTTGGTTTATTAGTTCTTTTGGTTTATAATATGAATAATCGATCAATGTCATCCATGATCAAATGTCGCATTGTAAGAACAATTGTCTCAATGTTTAAATCAATCCCCTTGGGTTCACCAATTCCTTTGGTTTATAATATTAAACCCTTGGGTTTTATTAGTTCTTTTGGTTTATAATATGAATAATCGATCAATTTCCTCCATCATCAAATTATCGAATATGAATATGAAATCGACCATATGTCCATGGTCATACTTGTTGACGTCGCATTCGACAACAATTGTCTCAATGTTTAAATGAATTCCCTTGGGTTCACCAATTCCTTGAGTTTATAATTTGTTGGGTAATGGTTTTCCCTTGGGTTCACCAATTCCTTTGGTTTATAATATTAAACCCTTTGGTTTATTAGTTCTTTTGGTTTATAATATGAATAATCAGTCAATGTCATCCATGATCATATGTCGCATTGTAAGAACAATTGTCTCGATGTTTAAATGAATTCCCTTAGGTTCGCCTCCCTTGGGTTCGCAATTCCTTTGGTTTATAATTTGTTGGGTAATGGTTTTCCCTTGGGTTCACCAATTCCTTTGGTTTATAATATTAAACCCTTGGGTTTATTATTTCTTTTGGTTTCTAATATGAATAATCGATCAACGTCATCCATGATCATATGTCATATTCTAACAAATATTGTCTCAATATGAAAACCATCCATGGCCAACCATGGTCATAGTTGGTCCAACGTCACATTGGGACAACAATTGTCTCAATGCTTAAATCAATTCCCTTGGGTTCACCTATTCCTTTGGTTTATAATATTAAAGCCTTTGTTTTATTAGTTCTTTTGGTTTATAATATGAATAATCGATCAATGTATCACGATCAAATGTCACATTATCGAACAATTGTCTCAATGTTAAATCAATCACGGTTCGCAATTCCTTTGGTTTATAATATTCAAACCTTGGTTTATTAGTTCTTTTGGTTTATAATATGAATGGCGATCAATGTCATCCATCATCAAATTATGCAGACCATAAATCAACCATAGCCAACCATGAATTCATACATGGTCAACGTCGCATTTGTGACAACAATTGTCTCAGTGTTTAAGTAATCCCTTGGGTTCACCAATTCCTTTGGTTTATAATTTGTTAGGTAATGGTTTTCCCTTGGGTTCACCAATTCCTTTGGTTTATAATATTAAACCCTTGGGTTTATTAGTTCTTTTGGTTTATAATAAAAAATAATCGATCAATGTCATCCATGATCAAATATCACATTTTGACAAACATTGTCTCAATATGAATATCACCCATGGCCAACCATAGTCACAGTTGGTCGAACGTCGCATTGTGACAACAATTGTCTCAATGTTTAAATAATATTAAAATATTATATATTATTTATTTGGTAATATTTATAATATTATAATATTACTATTAATCATTATAAATAAATATTCAAATATTTATTAATAATGATTATTAGTAATATTATAATATTATTAATGATATATATTAATAATATTATAATATTTTAATATTTATTTAGTAATATTAATAATATTATAATATTACTAATAATCATTATTAATAAATATTTGATAATGTTTATTACTAATATTATAATATTATTAATATATATTATTAATACTATATATTAATAATATTTTAATATTTTAATATTTATTTAGTAATATTAATAATATTATAATATTACCAATAATCATTATAAATAAATATTTAAATATTTATAAATAATGATTATTACAGTTGTTAAGCTTTAAATCAAATAATTAATATATTTAATTATAAGAAACAACTAAGCAATAGAATTGATGGAAACTTTTAGCTACAATCCCCAGTGCAGACTTCATAGTTCCATATGTGTGTAAAGTGGACTAATAAACGTACAAAGCAATGATCAAAGATGCACTGGATTGCCAGTATGCAGAGAATGTCTGCAAGAAGCACAGCAAGGAAACCTTATGAAAATTGTCTAGAAAAGAAGGATGTCCCAGATTGCTATCATGCGGTAAATCTCTGTAGTCAGTACTCTTAACGAAGCCTAATTCAAATTGTCTAGAAAAGAAGGTTCCTATTTAGGCAATTCCTTCTTCATTACATGACCAACAAAAAACAAAACTTGTATGTTCAGAGATTTGCATTGAATATTTAGTATGATATAACAAACAGTAAAATGATTCAATGAACCCAAAAAATAAATAATAGTGACAGAATGAGTTACAGCATTCATAAGAGAAATTTAGCTTAATAGCCAAGTGAATTGTTATAAGATTTTCCCGAAAATCGATAATTTTTTTTAGTCTTATAGCAGTGTGAAACAACATAAGCCATTCTCTATGGCCAGTCTCAGTAGAAAGTGCATAAATAGTGGAAAAGAGCTTCTAGATTATCGTTAACTTTCGTCAAGTCCAACAGATTATGTTAAACAGCCAGACCCAGAAACAAGTTCTATCAAACAACAGTGTCAACATTGCCCCACCCAAAATTTTTGCTTTAGGTTGGACATTTCAATAGAAAACAAACATTTTAAAGTCCCGAAAAACTTGCAAATCAAATTACTTAGTACAATAAATATTAAAAATAGACTGCTACCAAGAAGTTTAGAAACTATACACTATTACCCAAACACACATAGATACAGTTGAAGACATTATTTGATTTATGTTTTTTACAGGAAAATGCATAGCAAACATCAAGCAAAATATACATCACGAACATCTACTAATAATTGCAAACTACAATATACCTTCATGAAATTTAAAACTGATGCATCCTCTTGTGGTGTTGGACTTTTGACAACTTTGGGGCTTTAGGATGGTGCTTTCAATTCACGGAGTCACTGAGCTATGTCCTTGAGCAATATCAATTCTTCTTTCTCTCTTTTAGGGAATCAATGGTCTGTTTCATAAATTCTCTGTCACTCTCTAGTGCCTGTAGCTTCACGTTAAGCTGCTCGACATGCCCTTGCAAAGGAGCAGGGTCAAGTTTTGACCCCACTAAACCACCAGAAGCAGCATTACAAAGAATATCACCTGCTTATATATCTGGACATTATATGAAAGGCCGGTGTATCAACTATCTTTGTCGGTCGGGATTCGAACAAGTGATGTTGGAAAGGCATTATGAAAGAAGTAATTACAATTTCAAGCTTTAAATTTCAGGTCCACATGGTAGAGCAGAGCACGATACCTAGACTGGCCTTGTACAAAAGCGAAAGCAAGGGCGTATTTCTCTTTCCCTGTATTTGACGGTGGATGCCCTCTCGGACTTCGACTTCACTGCCTAGCTCGACAGAGGACCGAGGACCGAACAAGGAGGTGAACCGAACTGAGCGCTTGATACAGGAAGGATGAATCGAAGCGGGAGAAGGAAGTGTCCTTTGTTCGACATTGATTGTGGTAGGTAGCTCTTGGCCGCGACATCATGGGTGGCGCAGGGGGGAAGAGCGGCGCTAGGGAGAGAGGTGGTGGAGGATGCAATGCGGGGTCGACCATCTAGGTTGTTTCCGTCGCCGTCCGCTGAGAGGAAGTGTCGTCGCCCTCCGTGGGGATGAGGGTGTCGTCGCCATCTTCCGCGGGGTCCACCATCGGGCCTGAGAAGGGAGGGGGTTGCCGGAGGGGCTGATTGGGAGCTGTCACATCAGCTCTCGATTAGTCAAACGAAAGACTCCTCCTTTCACCGCCAATTAAAACTTTAGCGATTTACACCAAAAACCACCGAAAGAGCCACTCGCCAATCATTCCGTGGGCCCGAGTTACACATAAATACATGCTCGTGATAACACCTCAAAATAAAAGCCTCAGATTTTTTATCATTATTATAATCTAACGTAATAATGTAATATATTTTTATGTAGACGCTAATCTAATGATGTCATTGGTTGTCATAATAATAATCTGCGAGATTAGTATTTGTTGCGAGATTAGCGTCATTCCATTCCATATTTATTATCTTTAGCTCTTTCTCTTTTATGTGGATTTATCCTCTTATCGACTCAAAAATGACTATTTTGAATCATATTCAGGAATCAAACTCAAAAATTTATTTATTTTAATTTCAATAAAATAATAAATATAAGATTTATTTATTTTGAAAAAAAAATTAAATTATACATATATTAAAATATCAATATATTTTACAAATATTATATATATAAACGGTGAATACATAAACAATTATATATATATATATATATATATAGCTTTGAGGTGATAGTGCAAATTAGTTGTTCGTGGAGAGTGATGACATGTATAATGTATGTGTCTTGTTTAGCATAAAAATTAATTTGATATTGTATTAAGTTTTTTTAATTAAATTTTTTATTTATTATTATTGTAATTTAAAATTAATCTTTAATATAATATATTTACCTTTATTTTAAAAAAACTTTAAGTAAATAAAAATTATAAATATTAATAATTAATTAATAAATTATAAATTATAAATAAGATTTTAAATAAAAAAATTAAAGATTTATAATTAATTTACAAATTATTTATAAGATTTTAAATTTCTTCAATGAAAGGAATTGCATTTTATAATGATATTGAATCTTACTCCAATTTATTATTACATTTATTTCATGCAACGTAGGCAATTCAAATGGTAATGGTCCTGAAAATGAAGTTTTATGTGTGAGGAGGTTCAAATTTCCCTAATTCACCTATCTCAGATGAGTACTACACCAACCTGTGATTCAATTACACCTCCGTCATGTGAGTACAAGACCAACCCCCATATTACCTTCGATTCACTTGTGTCACGCGATTGCAAGACCAACCCTCAAATTACTCCTGATTCACCGGTGTCACCAAAGTACAAGACCAACCCCCAATTACATATGTCACGTGAGTACAAGACCCCCCCAGATTCATCTATATCACACGAGTACAAGACCGACCCCAATTCACCTATGTCACATGAGTACAAAACCAACCCCTCGATTCACCCTATATCAAGTGACTATGAGATCAGTCCAATTCATCTATATCCTTTGAATACTAGACCAGCCCCATCTATATCACATGAGTACAAGACCGACCCCAATTTACCTATGTCGCATGATTACAAGACCAACTCCTCGTTTCACCCTATATCAAGTCAATATGAGATCAATCCAATTCAATCCAATTTATCTATATCCTATGAGTACTAGACCAGACCAGCCCCTGATTCACTTGTGCCATCATCTATATCCTATGATTTATGATTACTCGGCCAGCCCCCGATTCACTTGTGTCATTTCACTTTTGTCGCGTGAGTACTAGAATTCATCTATATCCTATGAGTACTAGTCTAGCCCCTGATTTACTTGTACCATTTCACCTTTGTCACATGAGTACTAGACAGATTCACCTATATCAGGCTAGTATGAAACCAACTTAATTGTTAATTCCTTATCTATATATATTCAAAATTAAATATATATTAACTTATAAATAAATTTAACACTTCATCTCATTTATCATTACATTTATCTTCTAGTTATTTATATAAATTTAGATTGATTCAAACAAAAATATATATTGACTTATGAGTAGAAATTTTTTTATCATATTTTCAAATTAAAATTGAATATTTTATCATATTTATTTATAATATTAATTAAATGGAATGTCTTTCTACAACTTTGTCAGTGTAAGTTTTAAAATTTCAAATTTTTTTAATTACAATTAAATATTTAAATTTATTTATCTATATTATTAATTAAATTAGAGAGTAAGGTTTAAAATTGAAAGTTTGAGTTTGGTGGGCATTTCAATTGGTTAATCCAAGAAATGTGAAATTGTTGTAACTCAAAAGACGTACTTTCAAATCCCCTTATTGTGACCTGAGATGCTGGGGGAGGACATATCCCTCGAGAGGGAGGAGGCCGTATCCCTCGAGAGGTTTGCTAGGACATATCCTAACCCCCGAGAGCTTTTCTAGTAGTTAAAAAAAAATATTGAACGTTTGAAAAAAAAAAATGCTTGACAAATTTCAAATAGAAATCATTTTCAAAATTTTTAATTAAAAGATAAGAAAAGTATTTATATTATTTTCCCCATATCATGATAGTTTAAAAACAAAAATATTAACATTTTTATATAATATAATCATATTATTATAGAGTTCACACATTTATATGTATCACCTATTTATTGAAATTATATCTTAGTAGTGGATTTGAAGATCAAAGAATTTGGTTGTTGTGAATCCTTTTAGTAGTCACTAAGGGAAAATTTTCCAATTAGAATTAGCTCCCCATCCTCATGTTGCTAAGATTTACAAATAGTAATTATCAATCCTCCATAGCTCCACCTATAGGTATTCTTACTACCTACTCTATTTACTTGTATTCGCTCCCTACTCCAATTTCTTGCATTTACTACTTTCTCTGTGTGTTGAATATTACTTGCATGTCTTCTTTATACTTACTTAATTTGAAGACATAACAATGGAACTAGGAAATTTAGGCTTGATTTATGTTGAATAAGTAGTATTTATTTTAAACATTCATTTTTGTAGATAAAAACTAATGTGCATTATGTATTTTTTTTTTTTTGCATATGGTGTTTTGTATTATAACCCACATGTGAACCAATTATCAAGCCTATAATTTTCATGGAAAAATATTATCAAGCCTGTAATTTTCATGGAAAAATATTATCGTAAGCGATATTTATTTTATAGAAAATTGTGTTGTGGAAGGTTTAAAATAATTGTTATAATTTTTTGATTGTAGTGATATCCATAAAATAATACTATATTTTGATTTCCTTTAAAAAAAAAATATTACAATTGTTTGAACAACTAGATCAGATACCTTATAAGAATGTACAAGAAAAAACAACAATTTCATTGTATTTGAGAATGGTGTTGAGTACATGAAATATAAAATGGTCCTATTGAATCTCCCTTTATATGATTTACATATGGACTATAAATAAATATTCCAATTAAATTACCTCTTTATGATTCCTCTATAGAGTGTAAGAAAATAATCCTATTAAATTCCTTCCATATGATCCCTACAGATATTGTAATATTCGTGAACTAGAGTTCAACTACTGTGTACCTCAAGTTTTGATCTGGTTTGTAGACTTGACAAATTATGAAGAATGATGAGGTATACATGAAATTTTAAATTATTTTTCATTTCTTCCTTTCGAAGTTAGGAAGAAATGGTATTACTCATTCATAAAGAAACATGGGTAAAAACGTGAAAGTGGGTTACACTTTTGTGAGAAATGCAGGCCGAAAATTCATTTTTCCAACAATTCAGTCGAACTTTATAAAAGTTCGACTGAACTGTTGCAAACTTCGACTGAAGTTTGTGAATTAGTTCGGTCGAACTCATTATGTTGTTTACATTGAAGGCATAATGACGATGTAGGTAAATCGATTTTTGGCCATTGATGGGAAAATTGGCATTAAAAGTTCGACCGAACTATTAGTTCAGCCAAAATTTTGAAAATAATTTGGCCAAAATTTTTTCTTTTAAATATACAGGCCCGCTGACTGCCAAAACTTTTGGGCTTGTTACCATTTGTTTTTTATCTCTATGTAATTTTTCTTTCTCTCATTTTTTCATGTTTGTTGTGCAGGCTTGCTGCTACAGGGGATCGTCTCTGTCTTTTCGGTTCGTGTTTGTTATGCGGGCTTGCTTCTGCAAGGGCTCGTCTCTATCTTGATGTTTCATGTTTGCTGTGTGGACTTGTCGCTACAGGGTCTTGAGGTGAGAAACTTCGTTTTGCTGTTTATTTTCTTTTGTCAATTTTTTTGTGGGTTTTAACTTTTGTCTCTGTTTTTTTTTCAGGTTCCTGCATCTTCAGTGGTCTCCTTCCTCGTTGCGGATAGCTTACGTGTTCAGCGATCTCCTTCCTCGTCGTCTGGTCGTCTCCAGGTAGACGAAAAAACTCATTTCTAATTATTTTTTCTTGTTGAGTGTTTGTTTGTGGTTGGATTGTATTGCCTTCCATATAATGAACCAAACTGTGATTCAGATACAGGGAATGAAAATTTAGTTTTATTTATACATAACTGTAAATTGGAAAACTATTAAAAGTTATATAAAAATTGTAAATTGAAAAACTATTAAAATTTTAATGTAAAAACTGTACAGTTTTATTGCATGAGACATTTTTGTTGAAGTATTGATTTTAGCTGTATATAATTATAAATTGAATAACGGAAATTTACATTTTCATTTTAAAAAAATAGCAATTCCATGGGACTAACACGGTTAATATCAACCATTACATTATCATCCTGATAATTACCCAAAACGAAAAACACAAAAATCTATTTGAAACAAATTCTCGACTTAGTATTATTATATATATATATCATTTGACATTCATATCCACGATATTCAAAATCATGTAGAGGAATCACTGATATTCAAATTTCAGCAGCGGAATCACTGGTAGTATTTGCACGTGTTTTCTCAATCCATGACAGGCCAGATGTATAGAATCTTTGTTGTGTTCAAACAATGCATCAAATTCCCTGAAACCAAACTCAATCATAGATCGCTACATTAGTATTTACTCACACACTCACATAAATTCTGATTCATTTAATCATGAACACACATTAGCTACAATAGTGTGATCATAACAAGGTTCTTTGTCTAATTTGTGACAACTCAAAATCTCATATGTTTCATAGAAAAGTTTTAAGAAATTCAATGCTACAATTAAGCCACCAGTCAAGAATAGTGAAGATACTAGAATTCAACAGAACTTCCAACTTTGATATCTGCTCAGTCTAGATTGCATAGAGCCTTCATAACTACTTCAAGACTTCAAGTAACATTCATATCGTGCATGCTAACCAAACCATATATTTTTTAGCTACTTGAAGATTATATCTGCAAAAGAGAGCTTCCGGACACCTCATCAACCACCTCTTTACCCATTCTCTTTCTCACACAAAAAAACCTCGGAATCAGATTTAGTGGAACAAGATTTTTGTTGGGTTAGACGGTTTTTTGATTGTTTGAGTAGAATCAGTTCAAGTAGGAAGGTTTGTTTGCTTTCTTTCTTATTCTTGAACTAAAGCTTCCTAATCTAGCTAGCTTTCTAATGCCTGAAAGAGTAGAGTTGTATGTGTTTTCCTGATGGTTGATAGCTCTATTCTTTCCTTCAACCTCTGTAGATATAATATCTATGTGTTCTTCTTATGAGCACCAACTCACAACTTTGTTCTTTCTTAAGCTTGTAGGTTGTATTGTTTTTTTTGTTTCTTCCTCAGACCTTTCTTAGATTGTCTTTGTCTTTTAGTAGAGTGTTTGTTTGTGGTAACAATGCCTGTCTTCCTGAATACTCCTTGCTAAGCTAAAACCTAATATTTTCTTTCTTATTCATGAACTGAAGCTTCCTAATCTAGCTAACTTTCTAATGCTTCAAAGAGTAGAGTAGAGTTGTATGCGTTATTTTTCCTGATGGATGATAGCTTTGTTCTTTCCTTCAACCTTTGCAAATCTAATATCTTTGTGTTTTTATTATGAGCACCAACTCGCAACTATGTTCTTTCTTAAGCTTTTGGGTTGTATTTGTGTTCTGTTTCTAATATATTTGTGTTCTTCTTATGAGCACCAACTCACAACTCCGTTATTTCTTAAGCTTTTAGGTTGTATTTGTGTTTTTTTTCTAATATCTCTGTGTTCTTCTTATGAGCACCAACTCACAGCTCTATTCTTTCTTAAGATCGTAGGTTGTGTTTGTGTTATGTTGCTTCCTTAGAACTTTGTTAGATTTTCTTTATCTTTCAGCACTTTGTTTGTTTGTGGTTATAGTGCCATGTTTGTGTTTATAGTGCCTATCTTCCTCAATACTCCTTGCTAAGCTAAAACCTAAGCTTTTCTTTCTTATTCCTGAACTGAAGATTCCTAATCTATCTAGCTTTCTAATGCCTCAAAGAGTAGAGCTATATGTGTGACTTTTGACATAACTTCATCAACCACTACCACTAGTTGTTTAAGTAAGTGTATAAAAAAAAAATTCACCCCTTTCCACTTATTAGTTCAATCATAAGTTTCTATGTGTAGATTTTAGGCCCACTTAACTAGATGATGTGGTGGTTTTATTGTAATTGAGATGATTAAATTATTAGGATTGAGGTTGGATATTTTTAAAAAATTAACCAAACATTGATTTAGTGATACTTTTCCACTGTATTCATATTTATGTTGATGCTAACTATTTTTCTATTAATGTACCTAAATTTACATCTTCCATGATGCTTCCTCTCCTAGTGTTGTCATTTACTTTTCTAACCTTGTAAAATGTTAAAAGTGGAGTACCTCTCTAATCTTGTAAAATGTTAAAAGTGGAGTGTTTTATGATGTAATTGATATTACTAATCTAGATTATGTACATTTACTTTTCTAATATTTTAAAATGTTAAAAGTGGAGAGTTTTATGATGTAATGGATATTACTAATCTAGATTCTGTATGTAGTGATTTGATGATAGTGTGTAGGTTGATGTTCAAGATGTAAAATTCATGTATGTATATCAAGGATGAATGATAGTATAAGCAAAAGATGACATTAGATTATAAAATTTGAATGATTATTAAATTTTACACCTTCCATGATGCTTTCTCTCCTAGCGTTTTTATTTACTTTTCAAATCTTGTAAAATGTTAAACTTTACTTTACTTTTCTCTGACAAACTCATCAAGATGTGAATTTTGACATAACTTCATCAACCACTACCACTAGTTAAACTCATCAAGGTGTGACTTTTGACATAACTTCACGAACCACTACCACTAGCTGTTTTAGTAAGTGCATAAAAAAAATGACATTATTTTAAATTATTAAACAATCTATTAGGTGCTAAATCATAGTTATTAAGGAAATAACTAATGCAATTTTAAAATTATTTTTTTAATGTTATTAACCTATTTATAGATGTCAAAGTAAAGGTTTATAGATGTGATTTCTTCCATAAACTTCAAGGAAAACTAAACTCTAAGGCAAACCATGTACATTTCATTTCCCCCACAAACTCATCAAGGTGTGTTTTTCGAAATAACTTCATCAACCACTACCACTAGTTGTTTTAGTAAACTTGCATAAAATAATTTTTCAAACCATGTGCATGTCATTTCTCCCAAAAAATCATCAAGGTGTGACTTTTGACATAACATAATCAACCACTACCACTAGTTGTAAGGAAGTAAAAACCACTACGACTTTAAGGAAAACTGTGTACATGTGTCATTTCTCCCATAAAATTTTAGGAAAAATTTAAGGCATGTGTCATTTCTATGTCAATTCTCTGTCATTTCTCCCATAAGCTATAAGGCAATGCCATTTTTCCCATATACTATAAGGAAAACTTTAAGGAATACTATGTACATGTCATTTCTATCTTAAACTCTAGGAACTTGGGAAAACTTTAAGGCATGTCATTTCTAGATGTGATTTATCCAATAAAATTTAAGGCAAAATTAAAGGCAAACCATGAACATGGAATTTCTCCCACAAACTAAAGGCTTTCTCCGATTAATTCAAGGAAAACTTTAAGGCCTAAAAACTGAACCTAAAGTGGCTTAACTCTCATAGGATTTTGAACTTTCATAGGATTTTAGTCTATTTATTGAGTGTTAACTTCTAAAAGTTCTAAAGGAAGAGTCTGTAGAGGGCTAGGTAGCCTTTGGATCTCAACTTTTCTCAAAGGTGACATATCCAGTAAATGCCCCTAGAGGCAATCTTTGGAATAGATCGAAATAGAAGTTCTTCATTTTAATATCCATAAACTACTACCACTTTAAGGCAAACCATGTACATGTGTCATTTCTCCCATACATGTGCCATTTCTCCCACAAAATTTTAGGAAAAATTTAAGGCATGTGTCATTTCTATGTCATTTCTCCCATAAACTATAAGGCAATGCCATTTATCCCACAAACTCATAAAGGGATGACTTTTGACATAACTTCATCAACCACTACCATTAGTTGTTTTATAAAGTGCATAAAATAATTTTACAAACCATTTACATGTCATTTCTCCCACAAAATAAAGGCTTTCTCCCATCAATTAAAGGCAAACTTTAAGGCCTAAAAACTGAACCTAAAGTGGCTGAAATCGCATAGGATTTTGAACTTCCATATGATTTTAGTCTGTCTATTGAGTGTTAACTTCTATAATTTCTAAAGGAAGATTCTGTAAAGGGCCAGGTAACCTCTAGATCTCATCTTTTCTCAAAGGTGACATATCTATTAAATGCCCCTATAGTCAATCTTTGGAACAGATCTAAATAGAATTTCTTCTTTTTAATATCTATAAACCACTACCAATTTAAGGCAAACCGTGTACATGTGTCATTTATCCCATAAACTATAAGGACATGTCATTTCTCCCACAAACTCATAAAGGTGTGACTTTTGACATAACTTCATCAACCACTACCACTAGTTGTTTTAGTAAGTGCATAAAATATTTTTTCAAACCATGTATATGTCATTTAACAAACTAAAGGCTTTCTCCCATTAATTCAAGGCAAACTTTAAGGCCTAAAAACTGAACCTAAAGTGGCTTAACTCTCATACGATTTTGAAATTCCATAAGATTTTGGTATGTTTGTTGAGTGTTAACTTCTAAAAGTTCTAAAGGAAAAACCCGTAAAGGGCCAAGTAGCCTCTGGATCTCATCTTTTCTCAAAGGTGACATATCGAGTAAATTCCCCTACAGTCAATCCCTGGAACAGATCTAAATAGAAGTTATTCATTTTAATATCCATAAATCACTACCACTTTAAGGAAAATCATGTACATATGTCATTCATATGTCATTTATCCTATAAACTATAAGGCAGTGTCATTTCTCCCACAAACTCATAAACGTGTGACTTTTGACAT
Source organism: Pinus albicaulis (assembly GCA_034641835.2). Taxonomy (NCBI): domain Eukaryota; kingdom Viridiplantae; phylum Streptophyta; class Pinopsida; order Pinales; family Pinaceae; genus Pinus; species Pinus albicaulis. The sequence goes on along the minus strand of CM076578.1, from coordinate 595,019,951 downwards.
AGTTTCATTAATTGCTACCACTAGTTGTTTTAATAAGTGCATTAAATAATTTTGCAAGCCATGTGCATGTCATTTCTCCCACAAACTCATCAAGGTGTGACTTTTGAGATAACTTAATCAATCAATACCACTAGTTGTTTAAGTAAGTGCAAACCACTACGACTTTAAGGAAAATTGTGTACATGTGTCATTTCTCCCATATATGTGTCATTTCTCCAATAAAATTTTATGCAAACTTTAAGCCATGTGTCATTTCTATGTCATTTCTCCAATAAACTATAAGACAATGTCATTTCTCCCATATAATATAAGACAAACTTTAAGGAAAATTATGTACATGTCATTTCTATCTTAAAATCTAGGCAAGGAAAACTTTAAGGCATGCCATTTCTAGATCTTATTTATCCCATAAAATTTAAGGTAAAATTTATTTGCAAACCATGTACATGCCATTTCTCCCACAAAATAAAGGCTTTCTCGCATTAATTCAAGGCAAACTTTAAGGCCTAAAACCTGAACCTTAAGTGCCTGAACTCTCATTTCTCCCATAAATTTTAAAGCAAACTTTAAATATAACCATGTACATACATGTCGTTTCTCCCATTTCTCCCATAAACTCAAGGCAAGCTTTAAGGATAACCATGTACCTGTCATTTCTTCGATAAACTTTAAGGCATAATTTTCTAGTGTTTTTGGAACCATGTACATGTGATTTATCCCTTAAACTCTAGGGAAGGAAATATTTAAGGCATGTCATTTCTAGATGCGATTTCTCCCATTAAATTTAAGGAAAACTTTAAGGCAAACCATGCACATGTCATTTCTCCCATGCATTTGCAATAAATTTTAATTTAATATATATTTTATTGAATTTGTTTTTTTCAGGGATAAAAAAATCCCACTAAATATGGTTGAAAAATGGACATAATGCATGGATGTTTCTTTCTATCCCAATTCAGGGAAAGTAGTGATTACAAATGTGCTTTGCAATATTGTGACTAGAAAGGTCCTCCAAAGGAAAATTAATATACTAGGAATAACAACAAACAACGAGGCATATTATATTGCATTGATAGAAGGCTTGAGAAGAGATATGGAGTATGAATCAAATGGAATTGTAGTTTTCACCAATTCTGAACTTGTGTGGAACCAGATGAAAGGACTGTAGCAAGTTAAGAAGGAGAGGCTAAAACAACTGCATGGAAAAGCAAAAAATATTGTTAGCCAATTTCATTTTTTTAGTATAATATATTGTGCAAATGTTAATAATATGTCAGCAGATCTATTGTTTGGGTCAATGCCAATCCAAGATTTATCTCAAAGATGAATTGGTGTTGAGACGCTCTTCTTAAAAAATTCAAGATTCATCTCTCAAAGATTATTAGTGTTGAGACGCTCTCCTTCAAAATTTATTGATGGACATTGTAACATATTTTTTTATATGCGTGTGTTTTTTACTTATAAATGCGTCTTTTTTAATGATCGTGTCTTCTTTTCAATTATATACCAAGTGTGCTCCCACCAAGTAAAGAGGAACATGGTGAACTTCACATTTGAAAATTGGTGAAATTCACATTTTTATAAAATTAAAATGTGAGGACTTCAACAAATTTTTGTTTAAATGGAGTTTCACGCGTATTTTTTAATGACCATGTGTTTTTTTTCAATTATATATCAAGTGTGCTCCCACCATGTAAAGTGAAATTTGGTGAACTTAACATTTTTATAAATTATTTTCTAAAATTGAGTTTCACCCATCAATTAGTTCTTTGAAACTTGCGTTTTACATAATTTTTGTACACTAAATTACATTAATTTTTTGAAATGTATTTTGAATTTATTTTAAATAGTAATTTAAAAATATTGTAAATGTCCATTGTAGAGATATTCATAAATATCATGGAGGATGAAGGGCGAAGATCAATAAAATCCCATATATCTATGAGACAGGGAGATCATGGGTAGAGGGATGTTCATGTATTTAAATATAATCTTATCTCCATACATTCATGCGTGTACATATGGAATTGATTTTTTATCAATTCTGTGAGTTAAATTAGTTGTTAATAAGTTTCATTTTTTTATTTTTTAGGAGGTAGAAGGACAAGGGTGTCTACTCCATCAATGGAGAATGGCCATGGTTCATATGGCCATGGTATGGTTCACGCAGTTTAATCAATGAATATGTACACATATTTATATGTATGAATGTATTTCTGAATTGATTATAAACTCATATTTTTTTATGAAGCTTCCCTCTCGTCTCGTGAGATTCATGGTAGTAGACATTCCCTTGGAGGGCCATCAATAGCTGGTGACGAATTGCATGAAGGTGGTGATATGTATTCCCCCAGAGGCCGATCAGTGGATGGTCGCGTTGGTTCTGAAATAGTCGGTGGTTGTTCTGGTTCTCAACAGTCTCAGGGTGTGCAAGATGCTAGCCAACTTGCTAGCCAACCATATCAAGGTGGCCATCAATCTGAAAATTATTTTCATTCAATTTGGACAAATTTGTTTACCTGTTTTTTTAATATACAAAATTTTATATATTGATGGAGAGGCTGAAAATGTTGCTCCAAATTTTGCTCGAAAAAGACATTGGATATAATGCGTAATTCAAGAAGAAGGTTGTACACCAACCAGAACTTATTCATCTGACATTTCTGATATACCTTGTGAATAAAAAATACAACAATGCACCTTACAAATGTGTCAAAATATTCATTCAAAATTTAAGAGAGATCTCGTGTCTTTGACTTTCCCTGCTGAGAGTCGACAAAGCTTGGAAATAGTTACTCACTCTTTAAGTGAACTAGTAGATGTGTTCCTAAAGCTTGGTCCAATCACTGATACTTTTGTAGAAGTGATGAGAAAAATAAAGGAAATAGTGATGGGTCCTGATACATGGGAGGTTGTTAAAAAAAGAGTTACAACAAAAATGGCCAAGTCTATGTTTAATTTCAAAGAAGGGATGAAAAGAAATATGTTAAAGGTACAATATTTCAAGCACCTCGATATAGTTGGCAATTTGTATGATAGGCACCTTGCTGCCTATGAAAGACTCCCATGGAACGACGAGGTTCCACTTTATTTTGCAAAATTATTTTATGCATAATTCTTTTTGGGAATGAAACCCAATTATAATGACCTTCCCTCTGAATTTTTTGGTCCTGGGAAAGGTCGATTGTGTGACAATAGGAGTGTTAGGCGTGATGTTGAGTTTCCTCACCCCGAGCCACCATTGGTTAGGCAACATCTTCGTGTCGAAACTTTGCGGTCAGAGATGGATGCCACTTCTCAAATTTTTCAAGAAGTAAGGGATGCCATCATTGACAATGTTCAAAGTGGATTGGGTGGAGTTGATATTTTTCTGAATCGAAAAAGTGAACGTGAGAATGCACGCGCTAATTTTGTGTATTATACAGATGAAGAGATAGATAACATGAATGTTGAAGATCTCAGAACATATGCAAAGAATATTCAAATGGTTGGCAAGACCTAATTATTCATGAGCAAGAGGACATGGGAACGATATGTGTTAATCGTTAGGGTGATTATTTTAACACATGTACAATTTGTAATAAATACATATACACATACATTTACTAATATACATTAATCTAACAAAAATGTATCATTATATGTTAACACCATTTTCAGTTGTCACGCTTGATGAATGAAGAATATGTTAATATCACAGTCGGAGCTTCTAGTTCAAACAATCAAGATGGGTCTCACCATCAATCACATAATCAAGATGGTTCTCACAATAAATATATGTTGGCAAATGTCAGTGTTTTTTAAGTGAACATGATGATGTACAATTATCTTTTATCTATTATTATATATGTTGAAACATGATGAAATATTTTTAAAATAAATAATTGTGCACACATGTACATGTATATAAAATAAACTGTTAATAGATTCTAATTCCGTTTGATGTTTTTGGGATGGTGGTACCTTCTTCCTTGGGAGATGTGCCAAATCCACCATCACAAGTATGAACAATTTTTCACTTTTAAATATGCTTTTAAGTTATATATTTCAGATCAAAAAGTTTTTTTAAAAAATGAGATCTCTAGATCTTGAGTTATTTTAAATTTTTTGAATTTAAGGTTTTTGGAGATTTTATTTTGGAGCCACCCTTAGGAGATGTGCCAAATCCACCAGCAAAAATATTCAATTTTTCACTTAAATATATGTTATTAAGTTATAAGTTATAAATTGAAGTTCAAACGTTTTATTATAAATTGAGATCTAGATCTTGAGTTATTTTATACTTTTAATTTTTTTGAATTTTAGGTTCCTAGAGATGATTTATTTTCTCCGTGGACTCTAGTGTTACAAGTATCAACTTATATAATGTTTTGCTTTTAAAACTCAAGTTTTGGATGGTTGAACTACATTTGGCATGTGAATTAATATTGTGATATATAATGTTTTGTTTTTAAAACTATAGTTTTGGATGGTTGAACTACATTTGGTATGTGATTATGATATAATGTTTTATTTTTATTGGATAGTTGAACTACATTTGGCATGTGAGGTAATGTTCTGATATAATGTTTTATTTTTAAAACTCAATTTTTGGATGGTTGTACTACAATTGGCATGTGATTATGAGATAATGTTTTGTTTTTAAAATTCAAGTTGTCATTTTACAAACAAAAAAAAAATCACATGAATATATGTACATAGAAATGATTTATGTACATGTTTGAATATATGTTAAAACGATTGAAATACAATACATATCGATGTGAATATATATATATATATATATATATATATATATATATATATATATATATATATATATATATATATATATAAACAATCATAAGATTCTAGGTCTTCTAAGATGTGTCAAACAATCATCAAATTTTAAAATTGCATTCTAGAACATATATACCCAATACGTGCAACAGTTTTCATCAATGCACATAGAAAAGCTACTTTCAGTTGATAGTAAACTGGAAATTACAAAACACGTACCACACATTTTGCATTCAAGAATGAATATTATAATTTACTTTTAATAGACATGTATGTCTAAAACAAAATCGTGCAACTTCAAATTTGCATTATATCAACTATGCTAGATACACAGACATGTACATTTTGCAATAATGACATTATGAGAAATTGTACTAAAGAATGTATCAAATCGTTTAGACCAGATAATATAGAAATGTGTATGTGTACATGTGTATAAATTACTAGTGTTCATGTACCAAAACAATGTACATGTGCAAACACTTGCACAGATAACATAACAATGCAGTTCAATTTTTAGTTGAGTTCTGGAAGTTCTAAAAAATGAACCCAAAGAGAATAAATTGTTGAGCAGTTCAATCAAAAAAATTCGAATGGAATGCCATCTTCAATGATATGTTCATGATCAGTTTTTGACATTTTCCATTTCTTAATTTTCATTTTTTTCCTTCATTGAACTTCTATCAACTTTAGGAGTACTATACACACAAAGTGACTATATTGACAACTTATGACATCAGGTTCATAGTCTTTAAAGTAAACAAAATCCCCACCTTGATTAGTTTGTCTGAAAAAAATAACTTTTTAGTATAATATACCCTCTGTTATATGTAAACCTGTGATCATTATAGTTTTCTAATAATTCATCTTTCGTTTAGTGCAATGCATCAAATAATACTTCACATTTTCATCATTGATAGTAGGTGCAATTATAGCAAAAACATCTCCTGCATAATAAAAAAACTTATGTATTTAAATTTACATCATAGTTAACATGAAAAATCAAATTTAAAATTAACATATATGTACTTTATTTTATTATCTATTTCTAGATCTCTATCATTTGAAATAAATTGAAAGCTTACCTTCTCTAACAAGATCAAAAACTTGATCACCATAAGATGATATTGTAGTCTCCTCTGATTGCATTTCTTTAAACATTGCAACGACCATTTTCCCCTTTGTATTTATCTATGTATGTTGCCAATATCTTACATACATTTTGTTTTCACGAACATAATTGGATTATATGTTGTCTATGCAAACATAAAAAAGAACAAGAATATTTTCTTTTATCCAATGCAAACACATTTGTGGAAAACTTCATTTTAATTAAATGCAATTTTCAAGTCCCTTTTATTGTTTCAACATCATTTCTATTCGATCTATCTACATCTTCGACCCCAATATGCCAAAACAACCTATATGGAAAATTCAAAGAATAATATAAATATGATATCAAAATACCATCAAATATACTCATTGTGATAAATGTACACTGTTTAAAATTAGAAATACAATAAAAATTAAATTGAATGTACCTTCGCACTTCCCTTGATTGGTTAGTCTCATGGCTTAGTGCAACAATGCACCATTGAAAAACTTCTTTAGCAGAGAAAGGTTGGTTTTCAAAGGGGTCCATTTGATATCTTCGAAGTGCTTGTTTTATGCATGCCCCTGCACCGTCATGTTCTCCTTTTCCATCACGAGTCTCAAAGAAATTCCAACAATGTTTAATGCGGGTTTTCATATGAAGATGACACAACCAAAAGAATGATCGTGAAGATTTGAATTGACTTGCGCATCAATCTGACCATATCCAATGTTCATTGAATTTTATTCCACGACTTTTTAATGAGTCATAAATATTTCCAAAATAGTGTTGTAAAAAATATGTATCATGTGTACGATCGTCACTAATATAAAAGTGATATTCTTTAATAACATGTTGATTTTCACTTGTTCTTTCTATATGAACAACATTTTGTTTAGCATGTTTATATAGAATATGAATGAGCATTGATACTTGGTCAGAATGATAGTATTCACTCTGAAATTATTTTTGTGGAACAAATGTGTAGTTTTCTACAAAATTAATTACTGAGAAAATCATCCCTGGGGGGAAATTTTCATGGTATTTTTTGAATTGAAAGTCATGTAATCGAGCTCTATGGGAATGATTGGTGTATTTATAAATTTCTACCTCAAACTTTCTCAAAAAATATATCACAAAAATTTCTTCTTCTTGTAAATCAATTCTTTTAGCACTTTTAGTACTATTTCAACCAATCCATGTATGAATATATTCATATCTCTTCCATTTTACTTTCATGTTGGACAATGATTGATCATTTATATCAGTACGATATTTTTTTTTAATTTAGTCAAATTTCCACAATCATCGCATTTTTTACCACCAACACATTTATTTTCGTAAAACAATTCATGGCTTTCTCTTCCACATAGAATTTGAGATATGAAATCATGGATAGTGGAAGGAGGAGGTGAATCCTTCAAAAATGTTCTACCAAAATTAAGGAATGTGTCATAATAGAATTGAAATTCTACATGATAATGACAACAAAAAGTGTCACATACCATGATAGGTTTTACATACCATGTTTTTTTTGGCACAAAATCACTGATTAAGACAACAATTTCACGATTCTCTTCTTTTAACTTGTCAAACAACTCTATTTGAGTGGTGTCCAAGAAATGTTTTGGATTTTCTTCGTATCGATTTCGTGTTATTCTTCTTTGCATCACATCCCTTGCATTTGGCGAAACATGTGAATTTTTAATCCAATATTCATATATTGTTTTCTTAACATTTTATCCAAGTCTATCTTTGTATGGTTGCCTACAAATAGTTGTCCAACAAGCGAGTTCATCATTTACATATATTTGCAACCAAAATTTCTGATGTTTGTGCAAAGTTTTTCAAGAGGTTCCTAATGCTTGTGCCATAGATTTTACCAAAAGATTCTCTTTAGTACTTGTTGAAACCACTGCCATATGTATTTCTCTACATGCATCTGAAAAAAATTTCTGTCTAGATCTTCTAATTGAATTTATATCACTATTTATATTCTCTATCACATTTTCCTTCATTTTTTTTTATCTTTTGTTTATTTTTGAATACCCAATAAATTCTTAGCTTCTTTTAATTTCCATAATGTTAGGAGACCTTTCAACAATTGAGCTTGAACTGCCACATTTTCCCTTATGAAGTACTAGTAAAAAATGCGATTAACCTCGCATCCTATAACATGGTCAACTTTTTTATCTCCATATGTGTGAGTTTCAACATTTTCTAACATCTCATCATCGATATTGACTTCATCTGTACATATTTGGATTAATAGTACATAATAAGTTTGCATATTCAATAAATAACTAAATTAATAAATATGTATAATTTCAATAATACGTGCATGGGTTTAATATATATATATATACCTGGTGATTCAATTTCTTCAGTTGAATTTCTTTCAGCATTTTCACGATCTTCAATCATTGGTTCAATATCTCTTTCAAAATTTTGTATCTCATCATCAATGTTTTGAGGAATATCTCTCTCTATTTACATTGCAAAATATTTTTCAAATTAGTTCATGAAATAAAAATTAATTTTCATAATTTACAATAGGAAAATTTTAAATATCAAATTTATAATATTTACATTTACATACCTGCTTCAACTTCTAGTTGAGGTTGATTTCCCCTTTCAATATTTGAGTGTTCTTCTCTTTTTTTTGTGATATTCTCTCACCTGTTCTCTATGTTCCTTAGGTCTCTTGTTCAATCATATTTTCTCTTGCAATTCCTTCGATTTCCCATGATAATTGAGTATGAAGTTCAAAAAATTTCCTTCAAAAATTTAGACAAAAACTCAATTAAAAAAACATCACAAAATATTTAATTAAAAAAAAAAAAAAAAAACTCTTTTTAAAATTTTTGCACAAAATACTTACTTCAATCCAAATCACTTACTTTAAAAAATCTGAGAAAAAAATGTATTCTAAAAATGAAATGAAGCTCAAAATATTTTCTTCCAAGTCTTGCAAAGAAATTTCATTTAAAAATTTAGACAAAAACTCATTTTAAAAAATCATTATAAAATATTTACTTCAACCCAAAACACGTACTCTAAAAAAATGTCACTTCAAAAAGTACCTTAAAAAATGTCCATTGAAAATTAAGCCCAACTTCTTAAAAAATGTCACTTTAAAAAATACCTCCAGAAAATGTCCTTTGAAAATTAAGTCCAAAAACCTCTAAAACAATGTCTCTAAAAACAAAATACCTCCAAACAAGGTGATGGCAGTGTGGATGCAGGCACTAAGGAGAGCTTGTACACACTGTTCTCAATATATTCTTTTCACCAAGGGAATCTGTTCTAATTTCTTGTTTCAATTTCATTCATAAAATTTATGAAATTTGATGTATGAAATGCACAATAGTTTTAAAGTCCTTTTAACAATATTAATCCCCTACAATCTTTCGGAATTATTTAAACTCAATTGAAATCAATGTTAAGGAGCCAATGTTCAAACCATACATTTAAACCTTTCAAAATCGAAGTTGAACACCTTTGGGAAGGCATTTCTATGCTCTTGGAATTATAGATTCGGACCTCAACTTTTTAATAAACTCTAATTTAAATGAACTCCGGTCCATACCTTCGATTAATGACCCCGCAGCTTTTAGAACGAATACCGTCAAATCCCACATATCTTTATCATGGTCATCGCATTATATAGACCACAAAACTTTAACACACAAACGCTATACGAAATAGGCAGTATCTTGGTGATGACGTGGTGTAATTGTATTGGATCACATCACATTTGATGAAACTACTTCTGGGCTTAAGTGATGTGTGAAACCTGTGGTTTCGCTCCCCAAAACTGCTTCACTTGCAAACACCCAACTCGGCCTTGTTTAGAGTCGTACTTTTACGGGATTCAGGTGTAATATTAATCAAACTTGGGGCCTCCACTTCCACGGCGAACTTAACAACCACAGATCCTTTGTCGCAATTCAACCTCGTCCAACATAAACAGAACTTGTCAGATTCCCCTAATCCTTTATGTAGATGTCAATACATGTATTTTCTGAGGATTGTCCAACCTTTATATAGAATTAATATGCATTCAAATCACGTTCAATTGGACATAAAACGTATCCAACATGACCGGAATTTCAAAGGTAAGAACACCTTCTCTACCTCTGTAACTCAACAAACAAGGGTCAATTCCAGTCGATTTCACCCAGGGGAACTTGGTTGGATTCTTCCGGGGTTTATGTAGAATGTAATTATATTTAAATAAACAGAGATTATTATAGCTACGCTCAACCAACAGACTCAAACTCTTTGACCTCCTCCAAATTTTCTACACAGCATAAATACTCATTCAATTCATACAATGAGAACATGAGTTCAATTACATTCAGAGAGTAGTAAGGAAAATTTCACATAGAAACGGATTTCTTCCGATTTATACACAAAGATTCCAAGGTCGAAGGAATGAATCCTTCGGGAAATTTTCCAATAACACACAGATAACCAATAAGTCTACTAATTTATTAATGAGAGATAAAAACCTCTCGATTTAATCTTCCACTGCAAAATCCCCCCTTCCTCTGTTTCAGAGGTTACATTTATAAGTTTTTTTTTTTTTTTTTTTGCATGACTGTTTGGTTCCTTCTTGAGGACCAGTTCTCCTATTTTAGATAAAATATTATTTTCCTAATATCTCCCTAATCCTATAAACTGAATCTGCATAAACTGACACGAATCCACTGTTCAACTTCCTTAATTATTAAACTAGTCCTATCTATTCTAAGTGTAACTGACAACTAAGGTATTGACACCTTTGCTGATACATTTCTTTGAACTTCTTGAGCCCTTCTAGTCACAACATGTGAACAACTCTTCACATTGCTAACTAGACTCAAATGCCCCTACATCAGACTCCTGAGGGAAAATTTCTTCATGGGCTCCTGTCCATGAGCTCCTTCACAAAACTACCCAGCTTCTGCAACATAATTTCCGTCATCCAAGTAGCATCTTCATCTGGCTGGTCCTTCCACTTGATCAAATACTGGAAATATTCTTGTCCTCTAGTCCTCTTAAACATCTTCTTGTCTAAGATCTTCTCTAGTTGTAATGGCTTTGTTGTAGGTAATTTTTTTACCCACTCAATCTTCTCTCTATCTTCTGGTCTTTTATCTGTGCCACCATCTTCATACATGTATAAATATGCAACATTAAATATTGGAGATATCCCAACATCAGGAGGAAATTCAATTTCATAAGCATTAGCAGAAAATTTTCTCAATATCTTGCATGGTCCTATCTTTTTGAACTTCAACTTGTTATATTGCTTGTTTGGAAATATTTCTTTCCTCAAGTGTGCCAAAACCAAATCACCAACTTTAAAATTAACTTCTCTTCTGCTCAAATCTGCTTTGCCTTTTTACTTTATGTTGCTGCCTTGTAACTGCTATTTTACCTATTCATGTATTGCTTGTATCTCTGAAGCAAACTCTTCTCCATCAGCACTCCTCATTTCTGCTTTTTCCAAGTTCTTCAGCTCAAATACTCCCCTTGGGTGCATGCCATAAACTATATGGAATGGAATCTATCTTGTACTTCTGTTAGGTGAATCATTGTATGCATACTCTTCATGTGGTAAAATATGATCCCAATGCTTAGGATGTTCTCCTGCAAGACTTTTCAAAAGATTACCCAAGCTTCTTCTCACTACTTCAGTCTGCCCATCAGTCTGAGGCTGATAAGCTGAGCTGAAAATCATATTAGTACCAAGCTTCTTCCACAATGTTCTCCAAAAATGACCAACAAATCTGGTATCTCTATCAGAAAAAATACTTTTAGGCAACCCATGTAATCTAACAACTTCTTTGAAAAACAAATTGGAAACATGAGTGGCATCACTGGTTCTATAAAATGGAATAAAATGTGCCATTTTTGAAAATCTATCAACTACAACAAAAATTGCATCATTTCCCCTCTGTGTCTTAGGAAATCCTAAAACAAAATCCATACTTACCATATCTCAAGGTCTGTCTGGAATAGGAAATGGAATGTACAAGCCTGCATTCTGGCTCCTCCCTTTCGCATACTGGAAAATTTGACAATTCTTCACGTACTTTTCCACTTCAAATCTCATCCTTGGCCAATAATAAAAATGACTCAACTTCTTATAAGTTTTATCAGTACCAAAATGTCCAACAAGTCCACCACTATGCTTCTCTCTGATTAAATTCTCCCTCACGGAACAATTTGGTATACACAATTGATTTCTTTTGAAAAATAAACCCTCTTGCAAGAAATAATCCAACCATTGAATTTTATCTATCAAAATAGGGTTACAGCATGCTTCAAATTCTTCTTTGAAATATAAATTTACTTTATGGAGCTCTTTAAGAAAATCAAAACCTACCACTTCAAATTGGGTTTCTTGAACAAGCATGTTTTTCCTACTCAAAGCATCAGCTACCTTATTTTCTTGGCGACTTATATGCTTCAAAACAAAGTTAAAACTTTTGAGATATTCAACCCATTTGGCATGTTTGTGATTCAATTTAGGCTGCTTCATAATATACTGTAAAGCATGATTATCTAAGTATAGCAAAAATTAAATGGTTGTTTTTCCTTCTTTATATTTTCAATGATAGGTGCATTAATCTCGCTAAAATTCCTTATGAATTTTCTATAAAAACCAGCAAGTCCATGGAAACTTCTTACCTCAAAAACACTTTTTGGTGAAGGCCACTCCACAATTTCTTTGACCTTTTCTGGGTCGATCTTTAATCCCTCAGTAGAAACAACAAAACACAGATATACCAGTTCTTCCTTCATGAATGAACATTTCTTCAGATTTATCAGCAACTTCTCTTGATGTAATTTATTCAAGACATAATTAAGATGCCTTAAATGTTCTTCCTTTGTTTTGCTATAAATTAGTATGTCATCTAGATATGCTATTGCAAATTTACCAATAAATTCCCTTAATACTTCATTCATGAGCCTCATAAAAGTACTAGGTGCATTTGATAAACCAAAAGGCATTACCAACCACTCTTACAATCCCTCATTTGTCTTAAAGGCTGTTTTCCAATCATCACCTTCCCTTATCCAAATCTGATGATATCCACTTTTCAAATCTAATTTTGAAAAATATCTTGCTCCACTCAAACAGTACATTAAATATTCAATTATAGGCAAAGGAAATCTATACCTGATTGTTATCTTGTTGATTTCTCTTGAATCAGTGCACATTCTCCAACCTCCATCTTTCTTTGGACTCAACACTGTAGGTACTGCACATGGACTTAAGCTTTCTCTGATCAAACCTTTGTCAACCAATTCCTGCACTTGCTTTCTGATTTCTTCATTCTCTGTGGGAGTCATTCTGTAGGCTTCTTTGTTTGGTAGATTTGATCCTGGAATCAAATCTATCTGATGGTTGATTTTTCTTATAGGTGGTAATTCATCAGGAAAATCATCCAAAACAATATCACAATAATTGTCCAACATTTCTTGAATTTCAATTGGCAAGTCATAAATTTTTGTAGAAGTAATCACTACTTTAGGTTTGCAAACTAAAGCAAAATTCACCTCTTCATCTTCAATCTGTTGTAAGTAGTCTTTCACACTCAGTAATAAAGTCTTTGGATCAAACTTTTTGCTTGATGGTTCTCCTTCGTCCATAGGTATCAATGTTTGATGCACTCCATCCTTGAAAAACTTGTAAGTGTTCCTTTTACCATCATGTACTATTGCTCTATCATATTGACAAGGTCTACCCAACAGTATGTGATACACATCCATAGGCATCACATCACACATGATCTTGTCCTTGTATTTTCCCATCTGCAATTCTATTTCACATTTCTCTTTCACAATCAGCTGGTGTCCTTTCTGAAGCCATGACACCTTGTAGGGTGTTGGGTGTTCCCTTGTCTTCAATTTCAGATTCTCTATCACCTCAATAGAGACTAAATTGTCTGTTTTTCCACTATCAATGACCAATTGACAACATTTCCCTTGGAATTTGCACACACTTTTGAACAAAATCTTCCTCTGTGCTGGTTCAGGAACTTCCTTTGTTTGCTTCAACAAAACCTTGTTGACCACCAAAGACTCTCCTTTCTATGGCAGAATTTCTTCCTCTGTTCCAGACAACTTTGCTGCTTCTTCTCCAGTCTGGGCAACAATTGCAATTCTCTTACTTGTACCCACATTCTCTGGGCATTCATAGGATCTATGTCCCAATTTTTTACATCTATAACATCTTACTTCTCTTCCTCTATTCCTGCCTCTCTTCCTCTATAGGAACTCCTTCTGCCCCTTGCATCACCTTCTATGGATGCATGCTGAGGTGAGATGTTGCTAGCTCCATCTCTTGGTGTTGTAGATCTTCCTCTACCACCTTGACTTCCCTTTCCTCGGAAAGTACCTCTTCCTTTGGAAAACTGCTTTCTCAGGAGTTTTTCTTCAGCTTTTAAGGCCATTTGATAAGCCTCTTCTACCGTCTTAAGAGAAAAAAATACCTATCTCATCCTCGATCTCCAATTTCAGACCATTTACATACCTGGCAACCTTCTCTGTTGTGTCCTGGATTTTTCCAGCTCTTATACTTACTTTTATAAAACTCTTTTGTGTATTCTTTCACTGTCACCAATCTCTGTCTAAGATTATGCATTTGTCTAAATAATGTAAGTTGATAATCACTAGGAAAAAACTTACCTCTTAGCTTTGCCACCATTATGCTCCAATTATTGATTGGTTGTTTACCAGCTCTCCTTCTCTCTGCTTGCACTCCATCCCACCAAAGTGCTGCATGTCCCTTCAACCTTTTCACTGCAAACTTCACTCTCTTGTCTTCACCCATCTCTTCATGATCAAAGAATTTATTCATCTTATTTATCCAATCTATCAATTCCTCTAGATTCAATCCTCTTGCAAATCTTGACACTTCAAGTCTAGGCTTGGATGTAGACCCCATAACTGATTTAAGGAGTCTCATCTCAGGAGTAATCTCAACATTCTCTCATTCCTCTTCTTCAGTTTCAGGTTCATTGACATCCTCAGGATCTCTCGGGTGTCCTATTTCAATCACTACCAATCTGTCTTGGATCTGCTGCATGGTCTCCAATACTTCTGCATTAGCAACTAGCCGACCTCTTCTTCTACCAGCAGCACCTCTACCAATTCAGAAAACCATGCTCGATTTCTTCTTCTGGCTTTTTGGAAGTCGGCTCAATCTCTTCAAAAATACCTGAAGTCTGCTCTGATACCAAAAATGATGGTAGTGTGGGTGCAGACGCTAAGGAGAGCTTGTACACACTGTTCTCAATATATTCTTTTCACCGAGGGAATCTGTTCTAATTTCTTGTTTCAATTTCATTCATCAAATTTATGAAATTTGATGTATGAAATGCACAATAGTTTTAAATTCCTTTTAACAATATTAATCCTCTACAATCTTTCAGAATTTAAACTCGAATGAAATCAATTTTAAGGAGCCAATGTTCAAACCATACATTTAAACCTTTCAAAATGGAAGTTGAACACCTTTGGGAAGGCATTTCTATGCTCTTGGCATTATAGTTTTGGACCTCAACTTTTTAATAAACTCTAATTTAAATGAACTCTGGTCCATACCTTCGATTAAGGACCCCGTAGCTTTTAGAATGAATACCGTCGAATTCCACAAATCTTTATCCGATAGCCATCACATTATATAGACCACAGAACTTTAACACACACACGCTATGCGAAATAGGCGGTATCTTGGAGATGACATGGTGTAATTGTATTGGATCGCATCACATTTGATGAAACTGCTTCTGGGCTTAAGTGATATGAGAAACCTGTGGTTTCGCTCCCCAAAGCGGCTTCACTTGCAAACTCCCAACTCGACCTTGTTTAGTGTCGGACTTTCACGGGATTTAGGTTTAATATTAATCACACTTGGGGCCTCCACTTCCACGGCGAACTCAACAACCACAGATCCTTTGTCGCAATTCAACCTCAGCCAACATAAACAGAACTTGTAAGATTCCCCTAATCCTTTACGCAGAGGTCAATACATATATTTTCTTAGGACTGTCCAAACTCTATATAGAATTAATATGCATTCAAATCATGTTCAATTGGACACAAAACGTATCCAACACGACCGAAATTTCAAAGGTAAGAACACCTTCTATGCCTCTGTAACTCAACAAAAAAGGGTCGATTTCAGTCGATTTCACCCAGGGGAACTAGGTTCGATTCTTCCAGGGCTTATGCAGAATGTAATTATATTTAAATAAACAGAGATTACTATAGCTACGCTCAACCAACATACTTAGACTCTTCAAACTCCTCCAAATTTTCTACACAGCATAAATACTCATTGAATTCATACACCGAGAACATGAGTTCAATTACATTCAGAGACTAGTAAGGAAATTTTCACACAGAAACGGATTTCTTCTGATTTATACATAGAGATTCCAAGGTCGAAGGAATGAATCCTTCGGGGAATTTTCCAATAACACACAGATAACCAATAAGTCTACTGATTTATTAATGAGAGAGAAAAACCTCTCGATTCAATCTTCCACTGCAAAAATCCCCCCTTCCTCTGTTTCAGAGGTTACATTAATAAGTTTTTTTTTCATGACTGTTTGGTTCCTTCTTGAGGACTGGTTCTCCTATTTTAGACAAAATATTATTTTCCTAATATCTCCCTAATCCTATAAACTAAAGCTGCATAAAATGACACGAATCCACTGTTCAACTTCCTTAATTATTAAACTAGTCCTATCTATTCTAAGTGTAACTGAAAACTAAGGTATTGACACCTTTTTTGGTACATTTATTTGAAATTCTCGAGCCCTTCTAGTCACAACATGTGAACAACTCTTCACATTGCTGACTAGACTCTAATGCCCCTGCATCACAATGTCATTTGAAAATTAAGCCCAAAAATCCTTTAAAAAAATATCACTTTAAAAAATACCTCGAAAAAATGTCCTTTGAATGCTAAGCCTAAAAAGAGTCCTTTTGAAATTAATCCCAAAAAATGTCCAAAAAATTTCTTTTGGAAATTAAGCCCAAAACCCTCTAAAAACAAAATACCTCCAAAAAAATGTCCTTTGAAAATTAAACCCGAAACCTCTAAAAACAAAATACCTTCGAAAAAATGTCATTCGAAAATAAAGCGCAAAAAGAATCCAAAAAATGTAGCACATACCTCCAAAAAATGTCCTTTGAATGCTAAGCCAAAAAGAGTCCTTAATCCCAAACAAATCCTTTGCAAAATTAGACCAAAATGTGCGAAATTATGTGAAAATAATGAATTTGTTTACGTCAATTTATGTTGTCGTGAAATTTTGTTTTGGAGGGGCTTCATTGAATTTTCCGGTCGATGTAAAGTCAATTAAAAGTTCATCCGAACTTTTGTGTCGTTAGACTTAATGGTTCATCGGAGAAAAAAACAATTCGGCGAACCTTTTTTAAGATTTCAGTCGAACTAACACATCTGTAATTACATAGATCCAAGCTCTACACACATTTCTTCAACTTTGGACTGATTAAACTCCATGAAACTTTGTGAATTAATTATCGAAACTAAGACAAGCATTTGCATAATTTAGTCTACTTTCAGGAAATATAACTTTTATGGAATTTCATAAATATTTACTAATTTTAATTAATTTTGTAATAAAACAGGTGCAAACAATTTTTGAAGGTAATTATGATTTATTGAAATCAATATTCTGTATCTTCCAAAATACACTGTAAAAAATTGAAAAAATTATGGTGCATTACATTGGTCAGCCGTTTGTAATGGGTAGTTTTTAGATTTTTAGTTTATAATGTTGGAATCACAATTTCCGTTAGACCAAAACCCGCAGGCATTAGTCTCCACTACAATCGTCAAAGTTAGGATCCACGAGAGGCAGTTAGTCCATGTTTTAAAACACAGAAGGAGCGTTGAACCCAATGTCCAACAATCTGTCCCCCAACGCGAGCCGGGTGAGCTTTGAACTTGAGACCTGTCACTCTGAAACCACTTGTTGGAATCATGATTGTCGTTATACCAAAACCCTCAGGCATTTTTCTCCGCTACAATCTCCAGATTTAGGATCCACGAGAGATGGTTAGTCCATGCGGTGAAACAAACGGGGAGTGTTGAACCCAATGTCCAACATATAACTTATATGTTGAGAAATTTTGTACGAGCTGAAAAATATTCAAAATTGCAGTTTTTTCTTATTGAATCAATTCAAAAAAATATAATAAATATGATATGCATAAGTTGGTTTCGTAAATATAACGAAAACGAAGTAGACTCTGTCTATATTGTTGTAACATATTTTGTTTCTCAAAAACACAAAGTTTTCAAAGAATACACCAACGCGTTTGAACATGAATTTTTATGAATATTTTGATTGTTAAAGAACACACACTCAAAGAAACGCTAAGTTGACATATCAAATGTGTATAAAAAATTTCCAAAAAATAACTAATAGAAAACTAATAAAATTTCTAATAACTTTTATTTTTATCACAAAATGAAATTATAAACAGAAAAATTGTTTTGGCTTACAGAAAGTTGAAGAAGAGAAAACAATGAAACAATGATATTTTTTTCTCAAAAAAGGGCAAAAAGTGTAACCCAACTTCACATTTTCACCTACATACATCAAGCTTTATGTTAATTATCTTATCATTGGGAAACTAAAATAGCGGCATAACAACAAAACTTTTATCTATTTAACTAATATAACAAAAAGGAAGAAAGGCATCTATATGAACAAAGAATTGAACTAAATGGTATCAAGTATGTCATCCTCTTATATAGAGGTAGAGAGCTCCAAATATGTCATCCTCCTCTATATAGGTACAAAGCTCCAAGTCTAAACATTTTGGCGAGAATTGAGACCTTATGGATCAACTTCCTCTTTTGTTTCTGCATCTCATCAATGAACAAGAGTATGTCCTATTGGGATTCATGGAATTTTACTAAAACTTTTCCCATCATGGCTTCCAATTGCCAGTAAAGAATTATTTTACATTTTCATATGAAACAAGTGTTGCCAAGTAGCTTAGTCCTTGTCACTCAAGTTATAAATTATGCTCTAGGAAAATCTGCATAAAATTTTATAATTCGCAATGGACATAGCTAAATTAATAGTGGTCAATAGGAAAATTGGATCATGGTGTTGGTTTGACAAGAACTAATAAATTGTAATGTGAATAGGCTCTTAAATTTTAGTAGGTAGTAAGTCTACACATTTACAATTTTACTCATACATAAGTCTTGGTGGAAGCATAATAAATGGTGGAAGTAAATCCCCATCTGTATATTTATTTACATCTTATTCCTAAGCATTTTTTATGCAAATATTTGCTTAAATTATAATAGGAAATATATGATGGAAAATATGTTATTTACCTCAGTGTAATGAACTATTTTCAAGGATTCTATTTCTAGATAGTTTTCTTGCAAAGTTTAAGAATTAAATATCACTTCATAAATATTTGAAAGTTATCCAACATAAATTATGACATAAAATATGTAGAGCATTTATTTACATTACATGATATTGTGTAAAAGTTGTGATAAAACCTTTAAATTAATCCTATTAAATATTTGAAAAATAGTTCTTCTTAATACTATTGAAAAAAATCATAATTACTTAATATAAATTGAATTGATTTGCCCTCAATTAAACTAAACTAAAAATGATGCATAAGAAAATAAATTGCTAAAATTTTGACTCATAAACTATTTCTTTTTTTAACTTATTAATTTTAATAAACCAAAATAAAATAAACTTTTCAAATTGAAACATAATTTTTCCTTTATATTATATTTCAACCTAAAAAACTCTGCAATAAACCTCCCATGGTAATAAAGAATTTAAACCTTCCCATAAACCTCCCTAGTAATAAAGAATTTAACATTAAATTTCATTCTGATGTGATACCAATCATTACCTTCGCTAGTGATGATGTCTGTATCAGAAAATCCATTGCGCCCAGAATACATACTTCAACGGATTTTTTTAGTCATGGATGGTTTTGAGAAAAAAATTAACAGCTGGAAATTAAATTTGGAGTTTTTTTAAGTGCGATTTTTTGGAGTTTCAAGTGCCATAATCTAGTGAAAAAAAAAATGAGGTAAAATCTTGATTTCTGTTATTTAAACTGGTTTTTTGACTGTATATATGGATTCATCACCTTAAAAAACCCTTAGGGAATTTTGATTGTGCAAGGTTACCCATAAACTTCTATTTTCAATAAATTCTTACAAGAATTTAGAAAAATTAAACCAGAAAAAACTACCTTAAAAACTTTAAAAAATCACACTATAAACTACTCGATTAAATTTCACAATAATGTGACACATATCATAAACTAACCCCAAACCCTCGCCTAGTGTTGGAGGAGACAGAAAATCCATTGCATTCAGAACTTCATAGCATTCAAAGTGTGCCACAAAAATTAACAATTGGACATTAATTTTCAGTGTTCCTCAACTCGAGGCTTAGCGTGACAGATACCATAAAATGACCCAGACCTTTGCGGAATGATGTAACAGAAATTGGCATCATCCATCAACTCTCAGCTGCACTATTGACCAGCATAGATCACAATTGACAAGCATAGATAATAATATGGATTTAATATGAGTTTGGGAGGGATCAAATATGAGGTTGAGAGGGATTTAGGGATACCTAATTTCTTGAAGCGCAATTTTTTTTATTGGTAAATATTATTTAAATGTTTTTTATAATTATTTAAATTTTTTTTTAATTTTTAAAATTTTTTATTTTGGTTAACATGTGAAAATTTTCAACTTTGAAGTAGGACACACATAGCTATATATTATTTTTTATTTTATAAAGTTATGTTAGGAAATAAAACAATGTAGTAGTTTATTTTTTGGAAAGTTTTATTATTTAATTTGTTTTTTCACAAAGTTTTTGAGAGTGTTGAATCTATATATAAAATTAAAAAAAAAAAATTAGTTTAATTAAAACAAATCAAAATTTAAAGAAAAATCAGATTTAACCACAAATTTTTTACTTGTATTCCAATTACATATAAACCAAAAACTCAAAAAAATTAATTATATTTAATATTTACTTCTAAAATAATCTCGAAAACAAAGAAAAACATATGTTTAACCAATAAATAGTTATGAATAGAAGTTATTATTAATGAATCAATCTCGAGTATATTACTATATTTTCGAAATATAAAAAGGCATCAAGTCGATTAAAAAAAATTGTGCTTAAAATTTACTTCTAAAATAATCTCGCAAACAAAGAAAAACATATGTTTAACCAATAAATAGTTATGAACAGAAGTTATTATTAATGAATCAATCTCAAGTACATTACTATATTTTCGAAATATAAAAAGGCATCAAGTCGATTAAGTGGAAATGTTGTTTTTCAGCCCCTTTCACTATTTTAAAATTTTTTTTAGTAAGTTGGCATATTACATGTAGTTTCAGTTTTTTCGGTGTTATTAGTCCCTGTCCAAAGGGCCGGAAGGGGTTATTGTAATCGATATGTTTTGAAAATGAGTTATTGCCGATCATTAAAAATAGTTTAATTAAAGTGTTTTTTATATTTGTTATAATTTATTTTTAGTTGAATCTACTAAAACTATTTTGTGTTTGTCAATGAAATATTTGGAAGTATATTTGGCTTCTTTTCGAAACCAAGAGGTTCACAACTTGGAGTTAAAATGCATATTTAATGAAATTGCTCACGGTTTAGAGTTAAAATGCATATTTAATGAAATTGTATGGATATTTTGAGTAATGCTAGAATTGTTGTAGCATTATTTTCATTATTTACTTAAAATTAAACATTGACGCTCTTGTCTCCTGGTTACATGCAACTGCTCCCTCATTACACACATCTGTTGTCTGAATGTTGTGTGTTGTGCCAGATAGATAACCATGTTGAATGAATAGCTATGTTGAATGCATTTTGCAAGTTCGAAATCTGTGTTGAATGAATTTTGCAAATTCGAGTAGTGTAATATTCCAAAATTTTAGCCTTCAAGCTAAATGGAATATTAGAGTTGTTTTTATCACTAGGTAGGTGAATAAATGGGTAGGGAGGTCCATTAACGTCTTTTGAAGCAATAAATACACTCCTAATGTGAAAGGAGAAAGAATAAGCAGCTAGTTTGAGCACCTTTGGGTGTGAACAGAGATGGGATCATGTTGATTCAGTGAACTTTGACCAAGTCAACAAAGTTGTCTAAATGCATTGAATCTCCTTGATGAACAACACGGTTTTGGTGGAGGATAACTTGCATGAGCTTGATGGCACATATGGATGAGACCCAATGTGAAGAGGTTCACTTTCTATATATGGGGAGGATGGGAGCCTTTGTTATTCATGCTTTGGATTTGATCATTTGATCTTGGTCTGTTTAGACTTGGCTTCCTCTTACTGTTTAACAGGGTTGTAGTGCTGTTTAGCACAGGGTGTTCCCGAGAGGGAATCCCACCTCTTCCCTTGAGAGGCCTCTTGGGAGAGCTCTGTTATATATTTCTCCACATCCAGGCTTGAGGCCAAGCACCATTATTCTTCCCCAGTGTTATTTCTGTAGCTGAATAGTGATGTGTTGCAGGGTGTTGCAATGGAGGTTTCTTAACACCACTTCCAGATCTGTTTCTTAGTAGAGGGTGCCTTATTTCTCTTGAGAGATCAGCTAGGAAAGTTTCTAGGCTCATTTCACATCTTGGCAGCAGGCTAAAGTATTCCTCATCTCCTACAGCATAGTCCCTTGCAGGAACTGCGTCATTTTTCATAGAGTTGTTGCAGAAGGGTTAAGACCCTTATTTTTGAGCTAGTTTCCTAGGAAAAGGGCCAACCCTTCTCCCGGAAATCTAGAAGAAGGGAATTTCATCTCTCTTTGTATTGTTCAGCTATATTTATGTAATTTTGCAGTAAGACTGCGTTTTTCAGAGCTAAATATTTAGATCTTCTCTTTTTGTACTTGTACTTTCATGAAAACCCTTGCCAGGTTGTCTTTATAATACATTAAGGAGGCCAGATCTTCACTTTCTTAGCATATTGTTCAATAGAGTTCTATATCCATGTTGTTCATTCATTATACTACAGAAAACCTCAAAAAATAACACTATCATTTTCTTTAGTAAATTCTGCATAGCTTAAGTCATGGGATTTGGTTATTTTTAAGTTGATTTGAGGTCGGGAGGTTTTTTTAACTTATCGGAAGTGATTTGTTTCAGTTCCTCTTTTGTATGTGAGAGCCTACGTCTATATTCTAATGGAAACAAGTGTTATTTCTCCCAGATAAAATGCAAATCTCCAGAAAAAATGTTTTCAGGGTCTATTTGCTGCATTTTCCCCACTTGGGAAGGTGTAGAATTGATTCTTTTTGCTTTTGTTTCATTCATTTGATTGATATGTGTTTCTCAACACATTTTATGACTTAGTTTCACTTTGCTATTCCACTATTGTGCTTATGCACTACTGCATTCCCATTTTGAGATATTACAGTGGTATCAAAGCATAGTCTTGGCTTAGCCTGTGGAACTCATCCATGATGCTATCAAGAGAAGGAGAGATGAACATAAAGAAGACTCCATTATGTGGTGGCAGAAAGGAGGAGAGGCTCTCAAAGATTCTTGCAGAATCTATGTAGAGAATCAATGAAGATCTTAAGAAGATGGGAGAGGAGATGGAATCTCCAGAGAAGATTGAATCTAGAGCCAGATCTAGATTGACACATGATAGGTGTTAGCATGCAGCTACACCCTATTATGCACAACGCATTCAAATGCCCAGATCTGCTATGAAATAGATGAAATAAGAGGAAATGTCGAGGAGTAAAATTCTTTGTAATTTTCTGTAAGAATATGAATCTCAAACTGAAACGTTTAGAGATCATATCACTTTCAAAGAGTTTTGCAAGATCAAGGTAGAGAGGAGATAGTTGCGTGACATGGATAGATTTTCTCTATCTACCTTTGATGGATCCCCAACTTGTTCAGTCAAAGATTGGGTGGAGGAGTTGCATACTTATTTGTAGTAGCACCAAGTTTCTGAATATGAAGCCATCAGAGTTGCAGCGCTGCACTCTGAAGGTAAGGCCTATGCTTGGTGGATGTTTGAGTCAATTTCATTGAAAAATTTTGATACTTCTTCTTTTGAAAAGTTCACTAAGAGATTGGTAGAAAGGTTTGATAAAAAACATGAAACAATCAAACCAAGACAAATAAAACTTTTGCATAAGTTGGAAGGACCTACAAACTCAAAACCACTTCAGAAACCTATTGAAGAAGCTCACATCTTGCATGATACCTTGCTAGATGAAAGATCTTTGTTTCATAGCCTTGGACAAGAGGGCATGAAGGTTCCTTTTGCAAAAGAGGATCCTCTTATTGAGTAGTTACCTCCTATTCATATTGAAGAGGAAGAGAAGGAAGAGGGTTACAATGCTGTCACATCTAGAGCATATCCAGTACCTCATGTAGAGGGAGGAGGAGCACATTATCCAACAGGAGGATTTCTTGTAGCATTGCAAGAAGTTCCCCAGGATCTCACATATGGAGGTCGAGATGCAATCAATGGACAACATGATTGTGGAGCATTGCAGATGGAAGAAGAAGATAGGGAGGAATATTATCATCATTTGATGAGGAGCACACACCCCTATCCATTTCAGAGACCTGATGCAAAGAAGAGAAAGACTAGTTTGTGCTGTGAGGGCAAGGGCAAGGTTTCCCAACCATATGTATAGTTTACTCTTGACATTGATGTCTCACTACATGGAGACATTCCACCTGGCAGGCCACCAGATCTAGAGTTGATGAGAGACATCTTGTCTTTGGATTCACCACTCTTGGATTTTGGAGAGGTGAAGAGTTTGGAGGGAGAATTTGGCATGGGGGATGTCAAAGTAGCAGGCAGCAGCATGAGGAGAGCTTCACATTGCAGATCATCATCGTTGTCTCTTAGGAGGATTGATCCATATTGGAGGTCTCAACTCTTACTAGAGTACTCCAAGGATCTTGGTGCTTCCATGATTCTTGATGACCCTAATGGAGATGATATATATATGGTGGATGATTTGGTCATCTATTCTTATGGCAGAGTCTTCTTGACTAGAGCTTCTAAGCTCAAGGAGAAGCTGCTACATGCAGCACATGAGGACTTCTTTTCCATGCACTTTGATGCATATCTTTCCTTGGCAGAGGAGTTCATTTGGGAGGGCATCCAACATGATATATTTTAGCATATGGAGAGATGCATAGCCCAGATGGTGATATAAAGGATGTCACAGACACTTCCCTACTCTTTGGAGGTGAGGGAGAATTTCCATTTGAGCCATTTCAGCTCAAGGTCCCAAGTACATGGTCGAGAATGTATAATTCCACGCTATGTTTTGTACTTATTTACTTTATATGAGCAACACGTTGTACCAAGGAGGATTATCCCTTCTTGTATATTGTATGATGATGTACTTGAAGCCATTTGTAGAATTGAAATTGGTTATCTCATTGGTGGTTTGTGGGGGAAGCCACATGATTTTTGGTGTGCACCATTGACACCTCTTTGTACTTTCATGTTTCCATCTTGTAAAATGATTGTGGTAGCAAACAAGTGGCTGGAAAAGCACTTGTTATTGTTTTATTTAATGCAGGCAAAGGATGCACTGTGCTAGTTCCATGTGTGGGACCTTGATCCACTTTCCGGTTGTCATATGACAACTTGTTTCCATTGGTTTTTGCTTCCATGTATTGCTGATATTTCTATGTTCATGGGGAGCTTTGTTTGGATAGTTGGATATGAGTTGAAGATGCCCATTGGGAATATGATTTTCCCTACTTTACATGATGCATGTTTCATGGGAAGCAATGGGCAGCCCATGATTTCCAAACTACATCTCTTTCCTTCATGTGGGATGAGCCATTTGAAGAACTTGAGTTTTTGGAGGGTGCATTTCATGGTTTATTTGTTTAGTGGGGTAGCTTGGGCCACTCTTGGAGGCCATGACATTTCAGCCCAAGTTGAGCATTAGCCCCATACTTACCATAAATGGAGAGAGAAACCACTTAGATGGGAGGATCCAATCTCTCCATGCAACCCTAACACATTGTATGAACTGGGGGTTGAGGATCATTTTGAGCTAACAAGATTGGCTCATTTCATTTGGATGATAGCATGGGTGTGAAAGTCACTCATTGAGAATAATATTCCCTATGTTTATCATCACTCCTACCATGAGGAGGCCATTAGACAATAAGAAGGTTTCCACTTTCACCTTCCACTTCCTCATGATGTACACCATTTGGTTTTGCATACTTGGTAGGAACCATTAGAAGGTAGATTTATTGCAGATTATGTTGAGTTGTGGTGGGAACGTTTGATGAGGAGGCCACAAGAAGAGGAGGGGAGGACTTTTTCTCTCCTTATACAGTTGCTTGAGGACAAGCAACATTTTGGAGGGGAGGACTGTAATATTCCAAAATTTTAGCCTCCAAGCTAAATGGAATATTAGAGTTCTTTTATGACTAGGTAGGTGAATAAATGGGTAGGAGGCCCATTAACCTCTTTTGAAGCAATAAATACACTCCCAATGTGAAAGGAGGAAGAATAAGCAACTAATTTGAGCAGCATTGGGTGTGAACAAAGATGGGATCATGTTGATTCAGTCAACTTTGACCAAGTCAACAAAGCTCTCTAGATGCATTGAATCTCTTTGATGAACAGTGCAGTTTTGGTGGAGGATAACTTGCATGAGCTTGATGGTACATATGGATGGGACCCAATGTGAAGAGGTTCACTTGCTATATATGGGGAGGATGGGAGCCTTTGTTATTCATGCTTTGGATTTGATCATTTGATCTTGATCTGTTTAGACTTGGCTTCCTCTTGCTGTTTAGCAGGGTTGTAGTGTTGTTTAGCACAGGGTGTTCCCGAGCGGGAATCTCACCTCTTCCCTTGAGAGGCCTCTTGGGAGAGCTATGTTCTGTATTTATCCATATATAGGCTTGAGGCCAAGCACCACTCTTCAACCCCAACATTATTTCTATAGTAGAATAGTTTTGTGTTGTAGGGTGTTGTAGTGGAGGTTTGTTAACACCACTTCCGGGTCTGCTTCTCAGTAGAGGGTGCCTTCCTTCTCTTGAGAGATCAGCTAGGAAGCTTTCTGGGGTCATTTCACATCTTGGCAGTAGGCCAAAGTATTCCTTATCTACTAAAGTGCAGTCCCTTGCAGGAACTATGTCATTTTGCATAGAGTTGCTGCAACAAGATTAAGACCCTTGTTTTTGAGCTAGTTTCCTAGGAAAAGGGCCAACCCTTCTCCCAGAAAGCTAGAAGAAGGGAATTTCATCCCTCTTTGTATTATTCAGCTATATTTCTGTAATTTTGTAGTAAGACTGCATTTTTCAGAGCTAAATATTCAGATCTGCTCTTTTTGTACTTGTACTTTCATGAAAACCCTTGCCGAGTTGTCTTTATAATACATTAAGGAGGCCATATCTTCACTCTCTTAGCATATTGTTCAATAAAGTTCCAGATCCATGTTTTTCATTCATTATGCTATAGAAACCCTCAAAAAATAACACTATAATTTTCTTCAGTAAATTTTGCATAGCTTAAGTCATGGGATTTGGCTATTTTTAAGCTGATTTAAGGTCGAAAGGTCTGTTTAACTTTTCATAAGTGATTTTTTTCAGTTCCTCTTTTGTATGTGAGGGCCTAAGTCTATATGCTAAGGGAAACAAGTGTTATTTCTCCCAGATAAAATGCAGATCTCCAGAAATAACGTTTTCAGGGTCTATTTGCTGCATTTTCCCCACTTAGGAAGGTGTAGAAGTGCTTCTTTTTGTTGTTGTTTCATTCATTTGATGGCTATGTGTTTATAAACACATTTTATGACTTAGTTTCACCCTTTTGTTCAAGTATTGTGCTTATGCATTGTTGCATTCCCATTTTGGGATATTACAAGTAGTCTACAACTATGATGAAAGAATGCCTTGAAGCACATGGGATTTTTATGCCTTATGTCGACATTGGTGTAGTTGTTACTCCCAATTTTTCTCCTTTTGCAACTTTTATCATAGCAGAAATTTCTATCACACTGCAGCAAATTTGGCAAAGACAACAATTCCCCATCAATAGTTGCCCAACACAAATTTGGCAAAGACTACAGCTCCCAATTTTGCTCCTTTTGCAACTTTCATCACAGCTGAAATTATGAAACTTTCATCACAGTTGCAAATTTGGCAAAGACAACAATTTCCTAGCAATAGATTCCCGAAATGAAAAAGTCGGATTTATCTCCATTTTAGAGTCTGCAACCATCATAGTGACATTGGTATCATAAAATTTGGAAAGTATTATGCAACAAGGGAAGGTTGTCAGAAGGTATCAAACCTGTTCAAAAAGAAGAAAGAAAGTTTATTTCTTACTCTGATAAATTCATATATATTTTAAATGTGATAAATTGATATATATTTCAAATATGATTGCATCAATTCTGAATGCTCTGAAGTTCTTAATACACTTTTTCCTCTATTTTTATAGCTCTACATACCCTAACACTGATTGTTTCCAAATATTTACAAAGGTTCTTGCCAAAAAGGGGCTTGGTGGGCTTGGCTTCTGGTAAATGGCTCACACAATTACTACAAATACAAAATGGGGATATAGACTAGCACACATAAATCCAATAGACAACAATAAAACAAAATTTGTAGAGAGAAAAAGAGCGCTTAACTAATAGAAAATATTTTAACCTCACCTATCATTGGACCACATAGCGTATCGAGGAATTCGAATTTTTCCACCGGTGGCTTCAATTCCTCGACAGGAATTCGTTCGGCAGATCTTAGACACAAAACTTGAATTTTGGGCATTTGGTTAGCTTAAGTTGCCGCACATCTGAACTGGGTTGCTCTTGAATTCCTCCGCCATGGCATCCTCCTTCACTATTTCGCAACCTTCTGCAAGCTTTGTCATTTCCAGCACATTGAATAATGTTATACAGTTTTAGCATTTGAACTCCTCTACCTCGTCAGCGGGCTTCGGCTTCAGTAAATTCGTGGGATTGAAGCTTCGGTCACATGGTAAGATTGCATGTGTTGAGAATTTGGAGGGTTGTAGGTTAATACAAATTCTCTTCTTGATAATTACTTGTGAGCTTACTTATGTCTTTTCTTTGTTATCTTGTTTAGTCTTTCATCGAATCAATTATCAAAGTAAATAAGACACAAACTTAGGCTCTTAGAGCCAGGGAAAAACCTCTCCCTCTTGGAGAGGAAAACCCACAAAGAATTATTCTTATAGATCTTCAAATAACAAGGACCATGAACAATACACTGAACCTTGACATAGATATGCTTCCAATACCTTGATGCAGCTTCTTTCTATAATCCAAAACTCGACTCTTCTCCTTTATGACAATCTGCACAGTTCTACACTTGACCTAGAGGGCTGAGTCTCTTTTCACACTTTTCAAATTGATCTCCTTTTAAGCACTGTGTGAGTGAATACACTTCAGGACCTTCGTTAAACAAATTTTCACTTGGGCTGTTGTATTGTTTTTTCTGAATTCTGTATTCCTCTTTTATTATATAAACATCATATATATATATATATATATATATATATATATATATATATATATATATATATATATATATATATATATATATATAATGACTTCGTGACCCGTAACTCATATAGAAATAACATTGTTACTTCTTCCTGAAGTCTGCAATATAGTCCGCACTGTTATCAATTTAGTTTTTCTGCGTTGACCTTCAGTCTCATCCGAGTTTGTCTACCTTAACCTTTAATCTCATTCGCACTTCTTCTTGTTGTTTTTACGCAACGTTTTCTCAGATATATCTACAAAACTGTCTGTATTTTCTCACAGAGAAATCCGCACTTTTTTCCAAGCTGTCCGAATTCCTGTACTCTATCTTTCTGCGTAGTCCAGTTGGGTATATGTAGTTGTCGGTGCCAATAATTGAGCCAACCTGTCATTTGGTAATTAAAGCTGACTTCTTCACTATGAATTCGGCCGACTAGAGTAATATTATTCTAGTGTGGATGAGGCATTTCCTTACTGCATTTAAAGCTTGTTTTCCATCGTTATTTGAGGACTGATGTGAGCTTCTTTCAAAAGGTCTTGGAGAAAATAGCTAGACTAGATCTGACACTTAACTCAAACCTAATGGACATCAAGAAGAAGTCCATCTACTTAATAAAACTTGCTCATGAAACCCATCAAGAAGATACAACAAAAATACATAAATCTTATTTTGACTTCTTCTTTTCATAATTACATAATTTCATAGTCAACATGAAGACTGACCTAGTTAAACTTTTCAACACTCCCTCGTAACTAGGGAGGTATTCATACAAGTACATGGTCACTTTAAAACTAAATAATCTCATAAGAAGAATCAGATTGGTAATCGCATCTGTATAGCATCATATCAACCAACATTGTCCTAGTGCAAGGCCTTGACTAACAACCCCATCTCTCAATGAGACAATGGGCTACAATGTTGGCAAGACACATGACTAATAGACACCATAGTCATTGTCTCTCCAAGGTACATACCCCACCTAGGTGTTCCCATAGTATGACCTTCTTGGACTATTTTTCTCTTGGGTAGCTAGCCCTCAAAGAATATCGGTCCACAAATACTCTTATCTTGAATGCCCTATCTCATTCTCAAAGAGTATCGAATGCCAGATGATTACCCAATCCTCCATTCCGTCTTCCAGGTGAAGACTAGAATGATCTGTCTATCCATTCTCTTCACATGGCCTTCACTAAGACTTACGGTTGTTAGTCCTAGTCTAGTGCATGACACATGCAATAGAGAATAACATATGTCACTCCCTCTTAACATAGGAAGGACATACTTCAAGTTTATTCCAAGAAAGAAACTTACCACCAGGCTCCTCATTAGCCAGGGTCCTGCAACAGCAATATAGCTACTCATGAAGAGTTCCTCCCATCGATGTCATGGTTTTCGATATTTGAGGAATCTTCAACTTTTGGCTTCATAAGGCAAAAATCATCCATCACTTTCAGTCACAAGTCATGTACTCTATTAGAAAGTGATTCATTAGTCTTCCTCATCTGGTCCACCGTTATGACATGCTTCTTTCCTTCAAGTCATCCCCAAGATCATACATCATTTCTTATGATTAACAACTCTGCACCAATTCATCCATATGAACATATACATATAAAATTTTAAAGAAAAGTTACCTTAGTGATGATCTTTCACCATGACATCTTCCTGTAGGCATGTGAATCCTTCATACATATTGACAGATCTCCTAATGATATGTTTTTGCTAAGGGTATTCTTCTTTACGAGACTTCCATCAGAGTCTACATATCTTCCCAGGAGATATCCTAGTCACATCTACTTGGCCTCCAGATGATAACTACCTCTTAACATGGTTTCATTTCATGATCTCTTCCTTTCTGCACATTCTTCATTCCCAGGAACTTACAAGCTCTCTAGTTTCTTGTTCATATACAACTACCTCATATTCCATGAGGACATATTATGTTTATTTCATATGTTTGTGCATTGAGAGGTACTCCTCCATAGATCATACTTCTAAATACACAAGTTCGTTACCTGCAACCATATGACATGACTTCACAGAATCCAATGTTAGCATATAAATATATACATACCTCATACCCTTTTCCCTTGAGTCATTCTATAGAAATTTTCTCAAGAACGAAGAGCTTCATTCTCTTGGCTTGCTCCACCAATATGTCATCACATCCCATAAATATGTTTCCATGATGACCCTTTCTCTTGATGACTGCTTTCCATTAGTAATGTTATCAGAGAGGTTTTCCCGGAGCTGATTCACTAAGAGCTCCTACCATGCTTTCATCAGGATGATACACTACTTCCTATCATATAACCAACATAAATCACTTAAAGAAGAATATGATCTCAATCATCGTGGAGATCCCTTGCTTCTTCTTTCTTATTAGGCCCTTTCCTCATATTGGCTTCTTCCGTATTTCTCTTGTCCTTTTTCAGATTAATAAATATTTCCAATTTTAATGCCCAAGTTCATCATATCCAAGGCATCGTGTTTCATCCACATTTATTATTTTACTCTCAGGACCAAAATTTACTGAATATTCCTTTCTTCTTAGACATGGCTGGAAAGGCTTGATTCCTTTACTTGATCCTGTAATAGCTTTGGATTTCAATCTTGTTTCATCTATTTATGTAGAGATCCTAAATCATGGAATGGTGTGACTTCTATCTTTTCGTATGATTGTGAAGTGAAACTTTCCCATTCTTCTCATAGAGCTCATAGCACCACTATAGTCTTCTCCTAGTTCTTGCAGTTGATCAGAGAGATTGCTTCTCCTGCAATACTCACAGAGAATAGCTCTACTAATTTCTTATTTACTCCTTTTGATGATTTTAGATTTGGTATATAGGAGATGATAGAGTATTTTGTGGGTTCTATAATAATCCTTTGGGCTCTTATATCTCCCTTCATGAAATTGGCATGACTTGGTTGCCCTTCTCGTCTATGGAAAGTTTGAAACCCCAAATAGTTTGTTTCTTTCTTTTCAAAGGAGACATTTTAATAGATTCATATAAATTCATAGATATACTTACTTGAGTATATGATTTTCTTCTTCTATCAGCTTCATTACTTTGAAGATGGTTGAAGCTTCCTTTTAATGGTGATTGATGGGGATATTCTGTTGTTTCCTTAATAGATCAAGGATCATAGGTAACTTTCCTTGAAGCTTTTGATGGCAATACTTTGAGATAGAAATGATTCGCTGGCACATTTAAGATGGTTCCATAATATAGCCTTATTTCTTTTACTGTGGAAGACTGGCCTTTCTTCCAATCAAATCCTTTCTTTGATACACTCCATGAAATCTGATCCTTGAATGTCTCTATGCCCTTTCTAGTACCTTAGCTCTGATACCATGTTGAGAATTTGGAGGGTTTTAGGTTAATACAAATTTTCTTCTTGATAATTACTTGTGAGCTTACTTATGTATTTTCTTCATTATCTTGTTTATTATTTCATCAATTCAATTATCAAAGTAAATAAGACACAAACTTAGGCTCCTAGAGCCAGGGAAAAACCTCTCCCTCTTGGAGAGGAAAACCCACAAATAATTCTTCTTATAGATCTTCAAATAACAAGGACCGTGACCAAGACTCAGACCCTTGACCTAGATATGCTTCCAAGACCTTGATGCAGCTTCTTTAGATAATTGAAAACTTGACTCTTCTCCTTTATAACAATCTCACTGTTCTGAACTTGACCTAGAGAGCTTGGTCTCTTTTCACACTTTTCAAATTGATCTTCTTTTAAGCATTGTGTGATTGAATACACTTCAAGACCTTCGTTAAAAAAATTCGCACTTGGGCTACTATACAGTTGTGTTTGAATTCCGTATTCCTCTTTTCTTATATAAACATCATATATATATAATGACTTCGTGACCATTAACTCATACAGAAATCACACTGTTACTTCTTCCTGAAGTCTGCAATATAGTCTGCACTGTTATCAATTTAGTTTTTCTGCGTTCACCTTCAGTCTCATCCGAGTTTGTCTGCCCCAACCTTTAATCTCATCCGCATATTCCTGTCACAAATTTGAACTTTTTCCTGTCCTTAATCTGCACTTCTTCCTGTTGTTTTTGCGCATCTTTTTCTCAGAGATATTTGCAAAATTGTCTCTGTTTCCCCACATAGAAATCCACACTTTTTCAAAGCTGTCCAAATTCCTGTACTTTATTTTTCTGCACAGTCCAGCTGAGTATATATAGTTGTCGGTGCCTATAATTGAGCCAACCTGTCATTTGGTAATTAAAGTTGACTTCTTCACTGTGAATTGGGCCGACTAGAGTAGGACTATTCCAGCATGCATGAGGCATTTCTTTATTGCATTTAAAGCTTGTTTTCCATCTTTATTTGAGGACTGATGTGAGCTTCTTTCACAAGGTCTTGGAGCATATAGCTAAAATAGATCTGACACTTAAAACTCAAACCTATTGGACATCAAGAAGAAGTCGATATACTTAATAAAACTTGCTCATGAAACCCATCAAGCAAATACAATAAAAATATATAAATCTTATTTTGACTTCTTTTTTTTCATAAGTACATAATTTCATAGTCAACATGAAGACCGACCTAGTTACACTTTTCAACAGCATGCTCTTCCACAAAGGGCTATCAGTAGAAGGATTTTTTTTACCGAAAACGTTATGTAACTGTGAATTTATTTTCCTTCGAGAATCTATTTCCCTTCGAGCCTACCTTCTTTCATTTATCAATTTTTACCTACTTTAATTTCTCAATAGCCGCAAGCACATTAAAATATTACTTACTTAGTATAAAAATAAATTGGCTCTAGCCAGGTGGGAGCCTATGGTTTTTCCCAAGAAAGAAGTTGATGTTTTCTCTACCATTCCATTACCTTTTCTCGGGTTCCTAGCCATAGTTGTTCACCACATGGGGTAAAGCCATAAAGTCAGAAGAAATATAACATGACCAAGCCAGGAGCCCAAAGAAATCTTGCATGACGGAAGCCGCATGATCATAGGCTTTAATTTTCTCCATCTCGTTTGCTTTAGGGTGAAGGCACTTGTAATACATACAGATTTTAATATGGAATTTTTTTATATATCTAGGTAAACATCTTAAAATCAAAGATAAGATAACCTCGAAAATTTGACAAGTTTAGAACTAAAGAGTGGGTCCCGATAGCCTTCAACAACTATGTTTTTCCCATGCCATATACATGTTGCTTGTTATGCAATATTCCACGGGGAGTTTGATGCAAGATATTTTTACAACTGATAATAGGATTTTTTGTGTTTTTATTATAATGGGCCTCAATAAACCTTAGCACTAAACGTTGGAAATGATCATACACAACCAACAGCATAGTTGGTTGAAATTCGTAAATAGTAAATATAGTATGTGTATGTTTTGCAAAATAAAAGCCACCAGCAATTGAACTTGGTGGTTGCAAAGCCATTTGATTTATTCTTATAAATTTTTGGGTTTCATTCTTAGAGTCCGTTGATTGGCAGTGTTTATGCCTGCTCAAATAAACAAATAATATTTGTGTATTTAAAAAATAGAGGAAAAATAGGTGTAAGTGTTTTCTGCTTATTGGGGGGGTTTGTACAAATGCTACTGTCGATTTCATATGAAAAGTTACAATTTCCATTCCTTGCGTCTGAATTTCTAGGTAGAATTTCAAATTAAATATCAGTTTTACACTAAAAAATTTGCATCAAATTAATTTGCAACAAATAGCCCCCATGAATTACCATTATATATATGTGAGTGTTTTTGGCTTATTTGGGGTTTGTGCAAATGCTACTCTCTATTTCGTATGAAATGTTACAATTTCCATTCCTTGGATATGAATATCTCGGTAGAGTTTCAAATTAAATTTCAGTTTTGCACTAACAAATTTACATCAAATTAATTTGCAACACATATTTACATCAAATTAATTTGCAACACAGCATTCACGAATCACCATTATAATTGTAAGACAACATACCAACATGAAAATTTAACACCTGAATCTGTCTCCACTACGGACTCTAGTGGAGGGAGTTTTATTCTTTGGCTTACAACATGTGCATGTATATGAACAACAAAAAGGAAATTCCAATTGCTGAAAAATACATAACACAAGGACATCATTCCACATATGGATTTCCATTTTACACAACGTAGACCACAGGGCCTCTCTTGCACTCCACATTACCTTTGCAATATCTTGAATTTGCTCCGGGAAATGTTGTTTTGCACTCCACATTACCTTCGCCAGCTTTTGAATCTGCTCCAGGAAATGCGGTTGTATAATAATAATAATGAAATTTTCTAACTATTTCCCTGTGTTCATTCCCTGAAATCGTTGAACATTGTTGAACCTTTAAAAGGGACATTAACATCGTTAATTTGGATGCAAATCAACATTCTGTAAGCAGATTTCGGGAAGAAAAGTTTGTATTTGAGCTCAGAGAAGGTTCTTTACTTACCTCTCTTCCATGTCTACTTACCTCTCTTCCATGTCTGCTAGTCAAGAGAAAAAATATATGGCAGGGACTTGCTGCTTTGCAGCTCGTCTGATTAACTTTTGCAATTGCCACAATGTTGTTACCTAGCAGGGTTGAAAACTGAAATTGTTATTGTATTTTAAGAATTTTTTGGGAATAAATTTATTTATTATATAAACTAAAATTAAAATTAAAAATTAATTTCAATTTTTTTTAAATTAAAAATTATGATTTTTTTTATAATATAATATAATTTTCATTTTATTATTATTATTATTATTATATATATATATATATATATATATATATAGTATAATTAAAAAAGGAATGTTAACAACTTTTTCGGATATCATATAAATAAATAAATTAAAATTAAAATTAAAAAGAAAAAAAAAACATCTTTTATACAATAAAACTCTATTGTTTTGAAGCTTATGTGTACGTGTATTACCTATATATCGAAACTGCATCTTAGTAGTGCTTTTCTTGTGGTGAATATTTTTGCCTCTCCACTATGGATCTTATTTCCACTACTCCATGTTCATGTATTTACTACATACTTTGTTTGCTCTACTTTCTTGGATCTATGAATAGAACTTTCATCTAGTTTTTATGAGTATTTAATATGAACAAATGACATTGAGCACCATGGATCAAAATTTATCTACATGTTAGATTCCTTATTATGATAAATTCAACATTGAATAAGTAGTATTTAGTTTCAATTCAAAAACATTGTCATTTCTTTATTCGTTTGCAAATGGTGTTTTGCATCATAATGTACCTGTGCACAAATAATTAGACCTAAACATTTTGTTCCAAAATATCTTAGTAAGTTTTCTTTATTTTATCCAAAAGTGTCTTGTTCGATGTTTTAAATAGTTGTTTTTTTCATTAGATAATGCACCCATACACATAAAATGTATTACAATTTCCTTTATTTCATAATTCAGGGCCTATTAGTTTGCATGTATCCACAACCAATTTTCAGCCTCCTTGATCTCGCCGATTTTGTTGTTCCCTTCACTCACGGGTGGATTCTGGGTTGCTAGTGGCATGGAGGTGCTTTCAGTTTGGCTTGTTCGAGGGTGGCAAGGTCTATGAAGGTTCGACTCGCTCATGTTCCTTTTGTTGGTTTGAGGTCGCTATAATTTTCATTGCAAGTCATGTGGACTTTAATTGGGGTGGTGCTGGGATTTTCCAAAAGAAACTGAGGCACCAATAGTCCCAGCTTCGCTTGGTATGGTAATTTTTTCAGTGATTTATTTTATATTTTTCCTTTTGGCATTATCTGGTATTTAGGTTCGACAGGGTGGTCGAGTATAAGTGAACCCCATGAAAGGTCCAATCCAAACCATTGTGGGAGCTTTTTGTCTGATCTGGGTCTCTTCCAATTGGCCTCGACTTGCCTCAATGTTGCAAAAACAGGGTTGTCCACGTCAGGGGGGCAGCTCCTCGTCAAGAAGGTGATCATCAGAGGGCCATAAGAAACCACTATCCCTCGAAAAATGCAGACAGTTGGGATATGGAGGAAGCTGTTATAATTTCTCCTGCCCACTCTTCCAGTCAAGTGGAAGCTCCAGCCACCCCTGATTCTACTGCAGGTTAGTTGTGAAATATATATTTGAACATCGACACTCTGAGGGAACGACTATATGAGGATTGAAATGAGTTGTTTTATTACATTAAAAATTTCTATTGTATCCAGAACGAGATCCTGGACAATGTGGAAAGTCTTTCGCGACAACACCGATGCACCAACGATCACCTTCGCACTTTGGTCACCTTCGCACTTTGGAGGCGTGGGTGGAACACATTGACTTCCACATGCATGTCTCTTTTTTTCCCTCCTGTCTTCCCACCTAATCCACCTCTGTAAGAAGTTTTT
This sequence comes from Pinus albicaulis, assembly GCA_034641835.2. Lineage (NCBI taxonomy): Eukaryota > Viridiplantae > Streptophyta > Pinopsida > Pinales > Pinaceae > Pinus > Pinus albicaulis. The sequence goes on along the minus strand of CM076578.1, from coordinate 594,982,123 downwards.
TACTGCTTTGGATTGTGTCCAATTTTGGTTATGTATGCTATTGCTAATAGGCCTCTCTATAATAACTGCTGACACCGGGTGTCACCTTTTTTTTTTCTTTTTACCCTCAAAGCTTCATATTTGCTTAGTATAAGGACGAAGGGTCTTTGAAAATGTATTTTTTACTCAGATTTTTTCTGATAATATAATGAAATCTTGTTGCCCAACAAAAAAAACTTTTGCAATTGTCGAAAGTAATGTTGCTATAATCTTGTGTGCCGAACCAACAAGAATTTAAGAACTTTTGCAATTGTCGAAAGTAATGTTGCTATACAACCTTATTATTACAATGTAATGTTCTTTTGTAGCTTTATTATTACAATTAGCATGCCATGGCATGTACACCCATATTGTAACCATATTATTTATAAGATTACAAATAGTATTTAGGAATGAGAAAATTCATATAAAAACTTATTTTTCAACTATATATTTATACTTCTCGTTGTCAAAAAAACTACATGATGAGGAGAACTAGTTCCATGCTTAAAGATATTCCAACTAATTCTACAACATTGATTCTAAATTAATTTCATTACCTCTTTCTTGTCCTCTAAAATTCAATATTGCACCTATAAACTAAAAATAAATAGTGATTCCTACAAATGGGATGTACAAGGAAAATGAAAACTTTCTTCAAATGGAAATAAAAGTGTAGTCGGATTGAGGTACTAGTATCTCAACCCATAGACTCCAAGGAACCCAATATGTTTCAGGGCTCCAAAGAATTTTTTTGAACCCACACTCATAGGAAACTTGAGAACCAATAAAAAAAAACAAATGGGGAACCCTCTACACCATGGCTATCCAGGAAAGCAAGGGAAGGTTGACAAAAATATTAATCCAATAAAATCTCCATGCCAATAAAAGCACATAAGAAAGGAACCACATGCATATACCATTCATCCAAAAACCAAAAAGGAAATCATACATGTAACCTGTTAGCTGCAAATTAATCATGTTGTAGATGTTGATCCAATAATCTCCTTGCACTCCCTTGTTTTACTTTTATTTCTTTATCCAATCTAAGTGGTTACTAGAATGCTCCAATGATGGTCCAAGAATCCTCTAAGTGTGCAAGAGTATGAGAGAATGAACAGGAGCTAAAGTTCAAATTGTCAAAAGGCTATAATTGACTAAAAGGCTCAATTTCTGAGCATTTCTACATCAAATATGGGTAGTGTGAATTGGTGGAGGTATTGGGTTTTACATCCTATTTTGTGGGTTTTCTGGGGTGTAATATTGAGGTTAATTCCTTTCTAGGTTTTGTGGAGTTGCTTGAGAAGAAACACCAAGTGCATTTTTCAGGAACTTCTGAGAAGTACATATGGAGATTCCTCAGTTCCTTCCTAATGGATGCAACGAAAACGTTTTAGGTTAGCACAAAGATTTAGAGGTAAAAGTTTCCAAAAATTGGGCAATGATTTCATAACCTGGGTTGGCTTCACTTGTTGTAGCAAGCCCAGGTTCCTCTTTCCTATATTGTTTTGTACTTATTCTGCTCAAAATTTTTAATAAAAGACCTAGTTCTAGTGCCATTTTACATGTATCTGATATTTATGTGTGGGTGAAATTTTTGCGTGTTGTTTATGAGCATGTTTTTCTTTTATTCACTGTTTATTTCCTATTATGAACATTAAAAGTTAAAAAAAATTTCTTCATGGTAAAATTGGAGCCCTAGATAGATTGGGTAGACACCAATCTAATTGATGTTAGTGATTTTTGGACCATATAGGTGAGATCATTGTGCTTGAGGATTGAGGTGGTTTGGCCTCTGGAAGCCCTTGTTAGTTTTATTTTGGTTTAACCCTTATGATCCCACATTCATGCTTGGAATATAATGTGGGGGTGATTGGCTGAAAGAGAGATTTTGGGTCAACCAATATACAGTCGGGTGGTACATGGAAGTCCTGAACTTGGTTGGAATTTTCAAATGTTAATATGGGTTATTTTGATATTTTGATCTATGAGAACTTCTACTAGTTATCATTGTGATCTTATGGTTGATTTGTAATAGTTTCCATTATTTTTATATGTTGGTTATATGCCTAGTTATATTATGTTTTGTAACAATGGATCTTGTTCATGATTTAATAAGTTACTAGATGGTTGATGAATGCATGGGCTAACAAGTGTTATTGTAGCTAGCTTGAGAGGGAATTGAGCCTTCTTGGTGATTTTCATATGAATTTCAGAAGTTTATGATTATATATGCATTCATGACATGTAACTTATACGTTTATTATCTATTTGAAGAAATGTCTATTTTTCATTAGGAATGTCTAAATAAAGAGCTTACCCAAGCTTGATTTTTTAGAATTTTTATCATCATTGTCATGATTCTGGAAATTTATAAGTAGTTCTGGGTAGTGGCTTGAAGGGTAGCCTAAAAAAGTAGCATAGATCACACGACCACATGCACTGAACAAGGAAAGTTGGGTCATAATTGCATGGACATAAGCCTATGGGTGTGGTTATAGCCTCCTAACCACATGCATGAAGTGTTAGTGGTGTGGTTGGGGAGTAAACCTAGTGAAAAATAGTACCAACTCAAGGATTGATCACCTAGGGTGGTTGGTAGGATCCCGATTGATTTGTAGTATTTTTAGGAGGTCAGTTTACTTATGGTTGCTAGGTACCACTTCCATAACTAGAACATGGAGTTCAGGTCATATCATTGTGACACTCAACTCATGTTTACCCAAGGGAGCTTCTAAAAGTGGGTAAATATGGGAGGGGTCGTTACAGGATTGGTATTAAAGCTTCCAGGTTCAAACACTTAAACTCCATGAGCTAAATGTGTCTAACGTGCATGCATTTTGGTGGTAATTATTGCAGTTTTATGTTATCATGCATGATGTATGATTATGATTATGTATCTATTTGTTTTATCTAACATGACATGTTTGTAGGAGATAGAAGATCGAATATGAAAAGAAGAATGATGGAATACAATTCACATGACTCCCCTTACCAGCCTGATGTGAATTCTATGGAGCGGGAAATGTGAGTTGGGTGGAAAGGAGAAGGGTACTCTCCTCATTTAGTAGATACACTAATAAATATGAAGGCATGGATCAGAAGTTGCAAGGAAGACAATAACAAGTTGATTGAGGCACAGGAAAGGCTTACAGGAGCTCAGGAAAAGCAAGAAAAATTTAATGCAATCATGCTTCAAAGAATTTCATATTTGTAGAAGGAGGGATATCTAAGGATCAGTTATGGACAGGAGGAAAAGAAAAATGGTGCATATGGTAGCACGTCTCATAGACGACAAAGGTTGGATAGGGATGACACATTTAGAGGTGGAAGGTCTTTGGATACACCTGACAAGTGGGCTAGAACTCATATATTTTTTTCCAACTCTAGTTCTGATATATATCATTTTCATTACCACCAGGATCCTTGTAGGAGGAGTGAGAGGGGTTACTTTCCAAAAGAGGTCAAAAAATAGGATCCTCCTACTTTTGATGCTGATGTGAAGAAATCAGAAGATGCAGAAGCTTGTCTACTTGGGATAAAGAATTTATTCATATTGCATGATCATTTAGATAATATGAAATCAAAGATATCTATCTTCAATCTCAAGGAAAAAGTAGATATCTGGTGGGAAGATGTGAATTTTGTTAGAGGCATCAGGGTAGAAGAGTTGATTTGGCATGAGTTTAAAAGAATCTTGAGGAAGAAGTACTTGTATGAGAGATATTATGATGAAATTTCCAAGGAATCATATGATCTTAAGATGGTTTTCATGGTAGATTAAGAGTATATGACCAAGTTTTTGTAGTTATTGAGGGATGTTACCTACCTCAAGGATGAGAAGAAAAAGGTCCAAAGGTTCATTAGTTAATTTCCTTTAGCATTTAAAGATCGGATTCATTATGATGAGCCTCGGTCATTGGAGGAAGTCATCGGGAATCTGAAGTATTGATATGACTAATAAAATTTTAAGCTTGATCCTGAGCGATATTAGAAAGGTAATGAGAAGGCTAAAGGAAATTGGTCTAAGAAGTGAGAAATATTTCAGGATGCAGGTGACAAGGAGAATAAAACACCTGATAAGAAGTTCATTGTAATTAACAGAGGACATGGATTTCATCCTAAGGAGTAGAATAAGTATAATGGTAGGAAGCCTTTGACATGGTGGACATATGTTGGATAGCATAGCATAAGTGAATTTCCATCACATCAGGGTGGCAAACCTCAGATGTTTAGTGCTAAGGAGGGACAAACAGTTGGAGGGATAACATGTAGGATTGTCATCAAGCATTCATTATTGAGATGGAAGGTAAGCTTTGTGATCAATTTTCTTCCATTTTTATTGATCCTAGATCTAATTATAGTTATATAAGTCCTTACCTGGTGGATAAGTGTTTCTTGAATAAAGAAGTGTGTACAGAATCTTGGTTGATGCAGTTGACTACAGGAATAAAATAAGAGTTCATAATTGGGAAATATATTTTTCATTTGAGTTGAATGATATGCCTACATAAACACATCTAAATGTGCTTAAATTTGGTTCATATAGTATGCTTTTTGGAATGGATCAATTTTTCATTCACACTACCAAGGTAGACTGTTATGATCATGCTATTGAGTTCCTATGTGATGATGGAGAAGGGATAATTTTACAAGGAAAGAAGAAGCCTATATCAATGAGAACTGTTACAACTGTGCAAGAAAATTGAAGTTTCCAGAAAGGATGTTTATTGTTTACAGTTCATATTTGCTGCTGAGATTCTAGAGTTTCATCCTCATAGAAGAGGTGGACTTTTATATTTACTTGATGTTGGGAGTAGCACCAACATCTAAGGCACCTTACAAAATTAGTACTCTGAATTTTTTGGAATTGAAGTTGCAACGTAAGGAAATGCTTGATAAGGGATACATTAGGCCATGTGTATCGCCTTGGGTGCACCAATATTATTTGAAAAGAAGAAGGATGGTACTCTCATATTGTGCATTGATTACCAGAAGTTGAACAAAGTGACTATCAAGAACATATAACCATTTTGAGAGATTGATGATTTGATTAATCAGTTGAAGGGAGCAGTATTATTCTCAAATATTGATATGAGATCAAGATATCATCAGGTGTGCATAAAAAGAGAATACATCTACAATAGTGCACTCCATACAAGGTATGGGAATTATGAGTTTGTGGTGGTTCAGTTTTGTCCTGCTAATGTTCAATCCACCTTCATGTGTTTGATGAATAATGTGTTGTATATATACCTAGACAAGTTCATGATAATTCTTATTAATGATATATTGATTTACTCCAAGAATGAGTAAGATAATGTAGAGCACCTAGTAGCAGTGTTGAGATTTTTTGGAGAGCATAAGTCATATTCCAAGCTCAGAAAGTGCAATTTTTTTCAGTCTTAGATTCATTACTTAGGAAATGTTGCTTCCAAGGATGGGATAAGAGTGCACCTAGGAAAGATTAAAGATATCATGGAGTGGAAAACTCCTGGGAATGTGGATGAGGTCAGATAATTCATGGGACTAACATGTTAATATAATTGATTCATCTTGAACTTCTAAAGAGTTTTCTATCCTATTACATCTTTGCATAGGAAAGGGAATAAGTTTGAATGGACAGAGGAGTGTGCAACTAATTTTGAGTATTTGAAGCATTTTCCTACAAATTCTTCCATATTGAATATTGCAGATCCTGATAAGGAGTTTAAGGTTTGTACAGATGCTTGGAAGGAAGGACTAGGTGGGGTCTTGATGCAGGAAGGGCATGTGGTATGCTATGAGTCAAGGAAGTTCAATGAGCATGAGAAAAACTATGTGACTCATGATCTTGAGTTGAAAATTATCATTCATGCATTGAAGATGTGGAGACATTATATTATTGGAAAGAGGTTCATCTTGAGGCATGATGATAGTGGGATGAGGTACTTGTTTGACCAACCCAATATGAATGCCAAGAAAGATCAATTGTTGGCTATCTGTCAGTGAGTTTGAATTTGAGATGAGGTGCATCAAGGGAAAATAGAATAAGGTTGAAAATTATATTAGTAGGAGAGTGAAGGTGAATCAAATTTCATTTGTGAGTTCATATGGGACATATTTGCAGGAGTGGATCTTGCATGCAAGGCGACACAATAATAGGTACCAGCAACTGAAGCAGAGATTTCGGAAACAAGGTGAAGGTGATAGGGATGAGGAGTATCACCTCACAACCGATGGCTTGGTCATATTTAGGAACAATATTTATGTTCTAGATAATAGTGAGCTCAACAATATTATTTTGAGGGATTTTCATTTCAAGCCATATTCAGGCACCCACAGTTGTTAAGAAGTTTTACCATTTTCTGAAACTGAGGAAATAGGTGGTTGAGTTTGTTGCGAAGCATTTTGATTGTTAGCAAGTGAAAGCAGAGTGTAAGAATCCAACTAGTTTTTTATAGCATATTCTGATTCTAGAATGGAAATGGGAGGTCATTTCCATGGACTTCATTACAGGTTTTCTGAGGACATCGAGGTAGCATGATTCCATCATGGTTGTGGTTTATAGGTTGAGTAAGGTAGCTCACTTCATTATAGTGAAGTCTACTAATTCATCTAGTGAGTTAGCTTATATATTCATCAGAGAGATAGTGAGATTGCATGGTGTTCCCAAGAAGATTATATGAGATAGTTATGCCAAGTTCATCTCTAGGTTTTGGAAGGAGTTGTTTTCAGGCTTGGGGAAAAAGTTAGCTTTCAACACAACTTATCATCTGCAAATATATGGATAGATAGACAGGGTTAACAATATTATTGAGGATATGTTGAGGATGTATTTCATGCATCAACAAAGGAAGTAGGAGGAGTGTCTTCCACTGGTAGAGTTTTCATATAATAAGGGTATCAGGAGTCCTTGAGGATGAGTCTGTTTGAGTCTCTTTATGGACGGAGTTGTAATACTCCTATTTGTTGGTGTGATATAGTGAACAGGGTATCGATTGGACCAGATGCATTGGCTGAGATGGAGAAAGATATGTAGGTTATTAAGAGGAATGTAAAGGATTCATAGGATAGGCAGAAGAGTTATGTGAATTAGAATAGATAATTCAAGGAGTTTCAGAATGGGGAGGATGTGTACTTATGCATCAATCCCAAGAGGAGATCCCTGAGGATTGGATCATCTGCCAATATGACACCTCAGTATTATGGGCCTTTTGAGATCCTTTAGAGGATTGGACCAATGGCTTGTAGACTTACATTGTCGCCAATCGTGAAATTCCATGATTTTTTACATGTTTGATTGCTTAAGAGATATGTCATGGATGTTGATCATGTGACTGATTGGTCTAAATTGAAGGTGGAAATAGAGGGAGGGTTATAGTTAGAACCTTAGTTATTTTTCCAGTGCAAACAACTCATGCTCTATAATTGAGCAAGTGAGCAAGTTAAATTGCAATGGAAGCGCTTTGGGCCCGATGAAGCTACATCGGAGATGGCTTATCAGATGCAGGTTTTGTATCCCTTTTTATTTTTTGTTTGGGAAAATGTGTTTGGTTTATGTGTTTTGGTTTATATTTATAGATGTGTATGTGTATTTTAAATACTAAAATGAGTTATGTTATAAAACTTGAATAAGCAGTATGATGTAAATATTGCATCGAGTTGTGTTATAAAGCTGAAATAAGAAATATGGTGTTCCTGGTTTTAAAAGTTTGGTATGATGTAAATTTTTCATTTTTTTGTATTATAAATCTCCATGGGGAGAATTTTTTTACTGGTTATAAATATCATTGAAAACTGAGGACAATGTGTCCCCAAGGGGGAGGGGTTTGTAACAACCCTTGGTTGATTTTCCATGTAAATAAAATAAGACCAGGGTCATGGAACACAGATTCCAAGTTGAATTTTGTTCAAACCTTATAGTGGGAATCACTTATTTTTTAATTAATGGATTTAGAAATTGGAAAAGGAAAAGAGGAAATAAATGGCAATTAATTATGAAAATAAAGGAAAATGGGAGAAAAGGAAGGTGAAGAGACACAAACTTTCATGCAAGGTAAATTAGAGGTAAAATGAAGGAAAATGAAGAAAATGAGACATCAATGATAAAAAGGCATCAAAGAATCAGTTGATAGTTTTTTCATAGCTTTTGGTCATTACAATTTTTACAAAACTTTTGGTCAGTTCTACCATTTTGATATTTTATAGTTTAGCTCTTGTTCATTTTCTCATTCTCTTGTACACTTAGATAATTCTTGAAGCATCCTTGGAACATTCTAGCAATCACTTGGATTGGAGAAAGAAAGAAAAGGAAAGCAAGGGAGCGAAAGGAGATAGTTGGATAAAAAACTACAACAATATTACTTTGGAAGTAATAGGTTGCATGTGTAATTTCGTTGATGGTTTTTGGATGCATGGTATATGCATTGGTTTCCTTACTTATTTGTTGTCATTGGCATGGATATTTTTGTGGATTGAAATTGTTTCAAAATTTCCTTGTCATTTCCTAGATAGCCATGGTACATTGGGTTCCCCATTTGGTTTTTTTTATTGGTTCATAGGTTTCCTATGGATGTAGGTAGGAACAAATTCTTTGTAGCCCTGAAACAACTTGGGTTACCTAGAGGTTTTCGATTGATTTACTAGTCTATGGATGTTGTGGCTTACGAAAAAATATTTGGAGCCCTAAAACAAATCAAGTTCCCTAGAGGGTTGAGTTACTAGTTCTTGGAGCCCTGGACAATTTGGGTAGAGACCAATTTGGTTGATGTTAGTGATTTATATACTGCATAAGTGATATCACTGTGCTTGAGTGTTGTGGCAATTTGGCCTCTGGAATCCTTGGTCGGTTTTATTTTGGTTTTACCCTTATGATCCCAAATTCATGCTTGGAATATGGTGCAAGGTTGATTACTTGAAAGAGATATTTTGGTTCAACCAATCTATGGTTGGGTGGTACATATAAGTCCCTGACTTGGTTGGCATTTTCATCTGTTGATGTGACTTATTTTCCTATTTCAATGTATGAACACTTGTACTAGTTATTATGGTGATCTTATCGATTATTTCCATAGTTTATATTTTGGTTATATGTTGGTTATGTGCATGGTTCTATTATGTGCTCTAGATAATGCTCTTGTTCACTATTTGATAAGTTACTAGATGGTTGATGAAAGCATGGTATAAAAAGAGCTATTGCAGCTAGCTTGAGAGGGAATTGAGGCTTCTTGGGGATTTTCAGATGAAGTTTATAAGTTTATGATTAAATGATTTCATGATCTATATATTATATGTTTACTATATGCTTGACGGAATGCATAGCTTTAATTATGAATGTCTAGTTCAAGACCTTTCTCAAGCTTAAATGTTTAGAATTTTTATCATCATTGTCATGATTCTGGAAAGTTACAAGAAGTTTTGGAAAGTGGTCTAGAAGCTAGCCTGAAAAGGTGGCATAGATCTCGTGATTGCATGCACTGAACAGGGATATTTGGTCATGAACGCATCGAGATAAGCCTATGGGTGTGGTTATAGCCACCCAACTGCATGGATGAATTGTTATGCGTGTAGATGGGGAGTAAACCTAGTGAAAAAGAGTTCATAATCAAGGATTGATCACCTGGGTGGTTGATAGGCTCCTGAGTGATATGTGGTCTCTCAGGGATGTCATTTTACTTTTAGTTTGTAGGCCCCACTTCCATAACTAGAACTTGGAGGTCAGATCATATCATTGTGACACTCAATTCATGTTTACTTGGGACAACTTGTAAAGGTGGGTAAATGTGGGAGGGGTTGTTACAAAATTAATCCAGGGGAATGTTACATTGAGCTGAGAAAATTTTGGTGGAATGAGTGATGGACTAAGTGACCAAATGAGTAGCCGAGAGTAAACCACCCAAGTTGAGATGGAAGAATATGGGTAGATTGAGTGGCACTATGGGCAAGTCGTGTGAGCGCTTGGGAAGCACAATCAGGTTAGTCTAGCTGGAAGGTGCATGACCAGTTTGAGTGATCCAAACTGAGTGTGTGGTGATAAAACTGCACAAAATTGGCACGACACGTATATATAAAAAGAGTCGGATGGTGGGAAAAGGATCATCAGATTGTTGAAACACAACCGAACACAACATAAGCACACAACCAAAGTTTCATATAGTAAAGGGATTTAGAACATGTGGGAAGGAAGGTGAAAATATATGAGTAATCCAAGAAGGGAGATTAGGGCATGTGGTCATGAAAACCCAAGTGAACAATATAGTTGAATTGTGATGAGTTGTATAGGGTGGAAGAGAACTAGTAGGGTGTTGAAGTGACTCGTTAGCATGTCAAAGGACCCAATAGGGTGTTGAGGTGACCCTGCATGATGCCAATGAGTGGGGGAAAGTTTTGTGGTAATTAATTTATGACTTTTTCTATGTATTCTTGATGACCAATCCATTTCCTTACGGACATGCTATAATTGTGTCATGTTAAAAACAATGGAAGTTTAACGGGGCCATCCCTTTATGAAATATTGTGCATGTGTATGATGATTTTGATCATGAATTTATATCATTATTATAATTCTCATGTCCATATGAATGGAAACTTAAATAAAGTAGAAGATAGAATAAGATTACTAGCACTATATTGAAGAGTTATGATATTCCACTAAGTAATTAATGGTATATAACGTATACAATTAAACTTGTTGGAAGGCATTTTTTGAGTGAAGTGACTCTACTCTCCACAAGTCAAAGGTAGAACATATCAGTTTCACATGCTCAAGGGATCGCGGTGTGTCCAAAAGTAGCCATGTAACCATAGGATTCCCTAGGGTCGTGAGAAGTGGTATTAGAGTTGAAACTCATATGATATACAAGTGGAAGCATAGGATTTAATGACATTTTATCTTCTACCACACAAATGTGGTATTAGAGCATTCCACTCTACATAAAATTAGAGGAGATACAAGTGTAGATGGTGAAGAATCATATTGCACAACGATGGTAGTCAAGGAAGAAGAAAGAGATGAAGAAATATTACATTGATAGCTGCCTTTATGTTATAGGTTATTAGAAAATGGGTTTATGTAATCGATTACTAGGTCGTCAAGGGGTTTTTGGATATTGGTCCTTGGTACAAGTTGCAAATGGGAATTTGAAGTGATCCTGACAAGGTAACCTCCAAAAGAAGAAAGCCACGATCACGAACACTGGGTCTAATCGAGTAGACTAGGATGAGGTGACATTGTCTGAGAGAGTCTAATATATTGAGAAAAATTTGGCATGGGTGGTAGACAGTATGAAAGGACATGGAAAGGAGTTTGAAGAACTCCAAATAGAAATTTAGGAAATTAAGGGAGCCCTTGAAGGAGGTTACTATTCCATTGATTATGTAATAATAAAAGCCCAATATCATGAGGATCAAATGAAGAAATTGGATGATCAATTGAAGTCACTTGTTCCACTCACAAGATACTAAGTTAATACAATAATAGTATTGAAGCGAGCCATATGGAATATTTTAGCCAATTCATATATGAAGGTGAAATTGAAAGAACTCGAGATGTATGATCAGGCTAGAAGCACTAAGGTTCTTGGAATTTTATGTTGGGATGTGGAAAATATACTAGAACAAACAAAGGGATGTTCTGGAGAGATGAAATTCAATGCAACAACAATTTATCTCATAGGAACAACAAAACTTTGGTGGAGAACCTGAGTTGAGGACTCTGCAACTCACATTAGGGGAATTTTGAGGTCTAAAATGGGCCTCATAAGAAAAATTTACAACAAAAATAAACATTATAAGGACCAATAGGATTCAATATGATGTTGTCAACCATGGGGGATGATTCACCATTTTTTAAGTAAAAGGGTAAAAAGATTAAAAAATAATAAAATAATAAAACTACGTTTTCAACTCATATTTTCAAGTTATCTCTAAAAATTTTTACTCAAATTTCAAGTGGGAGTACTCGTTGGATGAAAATTTTAATTCCTCATCCAAGGAGTACCCATGTTGGATACTTTTTATGGACCCCACTACACGAAAAATGAGAAATACATGAAAAAAGTGATTGCAATCACATTTTTCATGTAGCAGGACCCATCAAAAGTATGCAACATGGGTACTCCTTGGATGAGTAATTAAATTTTTCATACCCAACGAGTACTCCCGCTTGAAATTTGAGTAAAAACATTGGGAGATAAGTTGAAAATACGAGTTGAAAAAGTAGTTTTTTCTTTTTTGTCTAAAATTTAATGAAATAATCAAATCTTATTTTATTATTTCCACTATCATTTTATAATTTCCTTAGAAGGCCCATTTAATACCTCAAAATTCCCCTAATGTCACATCATGGATAATATTGAGACTTCGACAAAGTTGAATGAGGATTTGTAAGCATGGTTTGTACCAGGGAATTAAGAATGGGTCGCAAAGGATTGTTTGAGGGAGCTAAAGCATACTGGAAAGATCCAAACCTATATTGGAACTTATGGATATGCATGATAAGGAAAATATGTGTGCCTTTGTTAACAATCTCCAACCATGGAAAATATGGATTTCATGAAGAAAGGAGTCCAAAATCATGTAGTAGTCATTATTGTAGTGGAGAAATTCCTAGATTACTATAAAAATGGGAAGGATAAGGAGGAAGTGCAAAGTGATAAGATCAAGAAGAGGAAGAAGGACTAGGAGAAGGTGAAGACTTCTAAAGAAGGAAAACCAATATGTACATCCAAAGAGAAGAATCACATATCTTCTTGGATATGTGGAGAGGATCACCTAGTAAGGAATTTCCCTATTAAGTAAAATGTGGCTACATTGGAACAACAAGAGGCAACTAAAGTTGGAATGGTCCAAGTAGTAGGGTGTTGTCAAAAGTGAACAAAAATTATATGGAGTTACATGTGGAGAGTTGAGAAAAATTGATGTACAATCTATTCTCTCATGACATGTGGATATCATGTTTACTTTGATAGACATGTTAGATAAGTTAGAGAAAAGGATAAGAAATTTAAAGCAGGTGGGTGAGACAAAGACGGTAGCAATGGTTCAAAGATGTGACGAAGAAGGTGTTCCTTTGTATGCTGAAGCCATGTAGAGATTTGATACATAGACTTTGAGCCCAAGAGGTTGGTCATGGGATTCCAATCTTGAGAGACTTGATGAAGAAGTAGAGGGAAATATACGGGCATATCCTCCTTTTATAACTTACATGATGAAGTATGGAGGAATTCTTCTAGTAAATCAGATGGGAGATGATTATGGAGGTCATTGCGACCAACACTCCTTTTCATTGCATTGAACCATGAGGAAATGACTCTTTTTTGCAATTAGATGGTGATCCAAGATCATGTAGGTACCTAGGATAGTGCCTCTATGGTAGTAGATTGATGGAGTTGTGATGATTTGAGGTGGAGGTTATTTCATTGCAAGACATGTGTTTTTGAGGAACTTGGAGCATAAATTCAATTAGGTATGTAATTAAATGAGCCTTGTGAGGGGATCCAATGCATACTAATATGTAAGGGTTATTTCCATATATGCAGTCAAATATATCATCTCGAGAGGCTACATCATGATGACAATATCCAATGGGAGACAACCATAGGGTTGTGATTGGAATGTTGTTGGGATGAAAATAACTTTGTGTGGGCTAGGATGTGAGGCCCTAGAGTTTGGAATGCCTTTAAACGAGGCATGGTCGATGGGCGATATATCCATTACAAATTTTTGATGAAGATACCATAGGAAATGTGATGAAAGTGGATTTTGGGTGAGGGTGCACAAACACAACGTGCCAAAAAATTGACACTTGGGGCTTCCATTGGTTACATGTGGGTGGCTTAGTAGCATTATATGCATGGATGAATGAGCACCAAAATTATCCTATCAATATGAAAAAGTCCCAATACGAGACCATGGAGGCGACATGGATGCCCCTAGGCAAGAGCTAAGACACCCTATATCATAAACCAAGAAAAGGAGGAAATTCATCCTAGGACATGTTGGATAGAGTAGAGAATGTTGTGGTGGAATGAGTGATGGTCCAAGTGACCGAATGAGAAACCAAGAGCACATCGACCAAGTTTAGACATAACAAAATGGGCAGAATGAGTGGCACCTTGGGAAAGTCATGCAAGTTCCTGGGAAACATCATGAGGTTGACCTGACCAAAAGGTGCACAACCCATATGTGCTAGCTAAACTGAGTTTATGGTCAGAAAACCACATAGGAGTGGCCCAAATCATATGTATAAGGAGTGTTGCATAATGGGAGAAGGATCATCAAATCGAAGAAACACAACCGAACACACACAAGAACATAATCGAAGTTACATAAGATGAAGGAATTTGAAACATGCGTGAAGGAAGGTACAAGGATATGAGGGAGCCAAGAAGGGATCTTGGGGCCCATAGTCATATATACTTAATAAAAAATCAAAACCAAACAATAATGGGTCGTGGAGGGTGGCAAAGACAGAGTAGGCTACCAAAGTGACCCATCATGGTGCTAAAGGGCCTAATAGGGTGTTAAAGTTACCTGGTAGGATACCAATAGATAGAGGAAGAATATGTGGTAATTATTTATGATTCTAGATATGTATTCTTATTTATTGACCCATTGTTTGAGGGACATATTTTACTTGTATTCTGTTAATAAAAGAAAAAGGTCAGACTATTATTCCTTTATAAAATCTTGTGTATGTGTATGATGATATTAATAATGAATTGATATTTTGCATATAATGATCATGTTATTATAAATGGAAACTTAATTAAGGTAGATGAAATAGTGAGATCGCATACACTATATCGAAGGGTTTTAATATTCCTCTATGTAACTAATGGTATATAGATTATATGAGTAAACTTGTTGTGGGGTGTAATTCGATGTAACTCTATGCTCCGTGAAGTACATGTAAAACGCATCGATGCCACACTCTTGGGAGATCGTGGTTCTCCTAAATCTCCTAAAAGGAACCTTGTTACCATAAAAGGCCTTAATGGCATGACACATGTCCTCTTAAAAACAAGTTTTCTAGGTTATAATTCATTCCAGTCTAAAATATTAAATAAATTAATTTAAAAAAATAGATATAGTTATTTATGAGAATGACTTAATCTTTTTTCGACTTAATTTTGCCATCTAAATAACAACTTTAAAACTATTATCTCTCGATTAATAATATATGTAGCCTTTTTCGCACCTCGCTCCAACCTTTGCGAGAACGACTAAATAAACTATCTTCATGGATGGATTGAAGTAACTCTGTCCCCAATTTTAATATTAAAGAATGATGGGAACCTATGAATAGCATTTTACTCGGAGACTTCTTAATCACCTTGCTTAGGATATCTTTGAAAATCATCACCAAAACAAAGAAAAAAGCTATTTGATCTTGATTAAATATCAAGGATGGCAATGTGAGGGTTGAACTACCTTTTCCATAATAATTTAATTTATTGTAATATATCATAGTAGACCTAGGGTTTACACACTTTATATTAATAGATTCTATATTTCAGTAAGATGAGTTGTAATTACACAATAACTGTATTAATAGATTTATATTTTTATATTAATGATATTTTTTATATTTAATATAAAATGGATATGATATTAAAAAATATTATATAAAATAAAAAAATTATAATATAAATTTTAAATCAAAAATAAAAATTGATTTACATATTTATTTATATATATAATTATAAAATATTATTAAGAACGATAAATAAATAATATTGTTAAAATTAATAAGTAAAAATCTATGAATATCCACTTAAAATTAATGTACATAAAGCATGTCCATATAAAGGTAACCAAGGATGAATGGAATATTTAATGGGGTTGTTATTTATGCCCCATCCTATTATTTCTAGATAGACGTAGGATATGGTATCGTGGCATATGTAATCATGGACTTATTCCATCATAATGTTAGAAATAATCCAAAAAAAAATGAAATAATGAAATTAAATCCGATTTTTCTAAAATCAAAGTGTCTAAGTTTAAAATAAATGTTTTATCTTGTTGTTATTTTAGGAAATTATTATGTATGAATTTTTCTTAAAGAATATAAGTTTATTTGAGTAATCAATCAAGTGAATATTTTGTGTATAAGAATATGATCTCCATTGAGTGTTCTTTGATTTGGGTGTAAAGTGTCTTAAAGAGGAGTATGGATGTTGTGTGAACTTACGAAGTATTGTATTGTGCGATTTGTTGTGTGAAGTGAAAGAGCATTAAGAATTTTTGTGGTTGTGTAAGCCTCTGTAGCCAAGCGAGTGCTAAGTTAAACTTGTTGAGCCATGTAAGCCAAAGTAATAGCTGGCATGTCATCTTGACCACTGAATGTTGGAACACACTGCAAAAGATTTAAGAGTTGTTTGTGAGAATGTTGCATAAGGATTGTTTGTGTATTCATCTTGCATTGAAAGTTGTGTGGATTGTTGGGTGTGGGAATATGTCTGGGTGTTGTGAGTTGCGTAATGGAAAAATCATTGTATGTGTTGGACCAACTCTATAAGTATTGAATTGATGCCCAAGTTGGAGTTGTTAGTATGTTGAGAGTTCTTACAAACCAAATTAATGTTAAGTTGTCAGTGCTGAATTTTTTCTTGAATATAATGAAGCATTGAATAGTTGTCTACAAGTGTGGATGTGTGAATTCATTGCAAGGGTTCTTTATAAAGAATTAGATAGAAAATATTGAAGCGTTGCAGGTCATGATATCTATATCCCTCTAAAAAGTGTTGACCTCAAGTGTTGAAGTCAGTGTTGTATGTTAAATATCATGTGTTGTAAGAGATGTGGAGTAGTGAGTTATAAGAGCTTGATTTAAAGCTACATGAAATGGTGGTGGAGTGATGCGATAAGCATTGATTTAAGTGTGATTAAAATTCCTAATACTTTGGTAGAGTCTTATCTAAATGAGTCAAACAAATTAGATGGTGAAAATTGAGAAAAATAAAAATTTAAGATGCAATCATTAATGAAAGGATATACTGTTTGGTCGATTGCGAGTGGATGTGAATTTGTGCCAAAATCCCTAGCCAAATAGCTACAATAGTGTCAATTGTATACTGGAGTGACAAGAAACAAAAGAAAAAGTGCTCCTAATAATGTTTGTTAAGGACAACATCATACCCCATATTGGAGATTCCAAGAAATTTAATGAGATATGGATGACACTAACAGATTTGTATGATATCAACAACATAGACCGAGTCCTATTTTTAAAGTATAAGCTTCTTTCAATGGGTATGGAGGAAAATTAAAGTATTAGTAATTTCATTTCAATAATTGAAGGAATTAAAGACAAACTTTTTGAGATAGGTGAAAAGGTATCTAACACTAATTTATTCAGTATACTTTAATTGTATTTTGGATGAATACCAAATGATCATCACATGTATTGAATCCAAATAAAAGGCACTTAATTTTGATGAATTGGAAAGTATTCTCATGCAGGAGAAGAAGAAATAACCTTAATCACAGTCTTAATGTTCTGATTTGGAATTAGTAGCAAAGAGAAAACAACCTTTGAAAGGAAGGCATGGGAAGAGAATAAAGAAAGAAAATCACAAGTAAAGCCATTTCAAGGACTAGCGCCTCTAAGAATAAATACAAATATGAATAAAATGATGCATGTTACTATTGTGGTAATAATGGTTTTTTTACTAGAGATTGTTTGAAAATGAGGTATGATCAATTCAAGCATGGAAGGCGTACATGTCACTTTGCTGAAAATGATTCCTCCATGAGTAATTACTTAAAAAATATAAAGTTGTTTATTTTTTATGCTAATGTATCTATTAAAACCGATCATATTGATGCCAAGTTCATAGACTCTAGTGCATCAATTCATATATTATAATAGAGATTGGTTTAATACATATTATGAAAATATTAATGGTTCTCATATTTATCTAGGAGATAATAGATCTCATGAAATCAAATGGCATCAAAACATATCTATAAATTTCCCTAATGGATTGTGATAAATTCCCAGATGCAGGTGTGGAGGATAGCGTATAAGTTGATGGGACATGGGTGCGTCATGGCATAGAGACACCTGCCCACCCAAACTGCAGTTGATGTTCGGCATTTAACTCTGGTTGCACACTGCTCGACTGCATTTACTCCCGGTGCTGTTTGCAATCCCGACTCTGCTCCTCTGTGTGATTTCGCATGTGACGAAATGAATCGGCCTTCGGCTCTTATTAATGGAGGTTTAATGCAGGGTGGTTTACGATGCAAGGTCATCTGGATTGAAATCATGGTGAATTTCTCTGTTTCTATTAGTGCTCCTCTGCCATTGCAACAATGGTGCACCCCGGACGCAGGGCTCCCCAGTGTGCGCACGGTTACAGGCAAACGTAGCCTGCTGAGCTGTTGTCTGGACTTTGGAGATAATATCCACTTCTCTCATTCTAGGCTCTGTATGCTCGCTTCGGTCTCACTGAATTTTCATTCACCTCAGGCCTCTGTCAATTCGGCTCTTCCATCGCTTCTTCGACCCTCTGTCGATACCGTGACTATGCCTCGCCTCCGTCAAAGGATGAGGTGCCGTAGGGGAAGCACCAGGAACTAACCTCAGTGCTCTCCCTCCACCTCCAGTGCATCCTCGGACTTGAATTCACCTTTGGGTAGCAACGTCAGAACTCAGAGAGGTCGCTTGCTTCGCTCTGGCCATCGCCTGGGCTCCTCGGAGCCTCTAATCATCTCAGCACCGCCTCAAATTGCGCACTTTTCTTTCAATTTCTCCCTCAATCGCCCTCGGTTCACGGCCTCAATTTTAGTGGTCTTCCATGAAGAGCCTCAGGAGGATGCCCAAAATCTGAGCCCGGCAGGTCCACACCGAGTTGTTGCCCAGGCCTCGGACCAGCAAGCAAGGTTGGCGCACTCGTTGAGCAAGGTAATGCAGGGTTAAGTGAGCGGGGTTTAGGATGTGGAAATGGCGCATGGAGATCCTGTGGCGATGGCGCAAGCCGATCGTGGGAAAGCGAGTGAGTCTCATGATGTGATGATGGCGCAAGATGTTCCACCACCCTCCAGGCCGGTGGTCACCTCCATCACGGACCTGTTCATGAAAGACGACGAACCGGATGCTCTCTGGTGCAAATTTGTGGAAGAGCCACCTGATGAGTAGTCGCTCCTTCCTGGTTTGGTTTTCTTGTTTAATTTCGGCCCATACTCTCGGGCTTGTTTTTGAGAATTTTGTAGTTTCAGTTCATAACACAGTTTTTGATAGCTATAATCTCTAGAATCATCACTCTATGGTACCCCTGCATGGGAAACATTCTGAAAACTACTTAAGGCTGGTTTCCCTCCATGAGGGCAGTCATTATCTCTGGTTTTTTTTCAAGATTGTCGCAATTCTGGGAAAATTTTAAGCTTCGGCCCGCTGTACATTATTTCCTTTGTTAATAGATAATCTTAACTTAGCAAAAAAAAATGGATTGTGATAAATAAACCTAAAATGTTATGTATGTATTAGGTAAGAAGAAGAATTTGATTCCAGTCTCCACCATAGAATATCTAAGTCTAAAGGTTGAATTTATGATATCTCACTATGTAGTAAAGGATATGTAAGATCATATTAAATTTGTAGAAATGAGATTAGAATTTGGATGACTATATAAGCTTGATGTAACAAGGAGAGGTCAGCAAGCATTGATATCTACATTAATGTCAAAATGAAGAGTCATGGCATCAAAAGTATGGACATTTGAATCATAATTATCTTATTTTGCTTCAAAAGATATACATGTTAAAGGGTCTTCAAAATTGGAAGTATGAACATATTTAATGTCAATGGTGTGCACTAGATAAAAAAACATAAGAAATAAGAGCATGTAGGCTTCCAGAGCCCATAATAAATGAGTTTTTGGAGATTTTTACTGTGTATGGGTGCCATGATTTGTCGATTGTTTCAGGTGGATACTCCACCCATTCCCAAGGACTAAAAAAAGAAAAAATAATAGAAAAGAGTGCAATTATATTTTTATAGATGTGGGTAGATTCAACAAGAACGCTAGATTTGAAAGTGCAATGGTCAATGGTCAAAAACGTTTCCAACATAGAAAAATAAATTATTATGGATCAAATCAAAAATAAATATTCTATTAATAATTGAAGTTGGTCAGCTAGAATTAAACACTTTATGAAAAATAATTAAAAAAAAATGTTAAAGGGGAGGAGGGGGGAATCAACAATAATAAGTGCTAGTTTATAACAATTTAGGGGGCAAAATAATTAATTAAATAAATAGATAAGATAAATAGTATGATATTATCTAAGAGGTTTTATGTTATTTTTGGTTTATTGGAACCATCTTATAGTTTCCCATAGCATATTAGAGTCATAATTGAGAGATTCATAAACATTGTATCTCTCTAACTTTTTTTTACTAACATAAAATTTGATTACTTTTTATATTTTAAGGATTTTCTTTTTGTCTAATTTCCATATTATCATTATTTAATATAGATTAGTGCCTATATATATATATATATATATATATATATATATATATATATATATATATATATATATAATATATTATATTTCATATAAAATAATGCCAAAAAAATACATATATTTTATTATTGTTTTGTCACTAGAGAAAGTAGACAAACATAATGGCGTTGGTTTTTACCATATAAATAAAATTTCAAAAATAATATTTATACTAAAGCTTCATAAGTTTGAAAATGTCTCAATTTATTCTATATATCATGTGCACAAAATGGTACAATATAGGATATTTACTATTAATAAAATACCAAGCAAAAATGTATAACCTAAGGATAGGTACTTAGAGTGTAAGTGTTGTTGTCTTGTTTCTCTCTCTTCCTCTTTTTCATTAGATTCCAAAAACTCCAATTTTGTTATTTTCTTAGCCAAGTGAGATACGTTTTGTTATTTTCTTAGCCAATTGAGATACTTTATGGTCCAACTTTTAGACTTATAGGTAGAGTGCTTCAAAAATTTACTATTTTCATAGCAATCTAAGATATCTTATGGTCTAGCTTTTAGACCTCTAGTTTGTACACATAAACACATTATTATTATTTTTTGTTGGGCCTCACTTTTCTTTACAATGAATTTTCCTATTATTGTTTTTCCACAAATTATGTCCATCATGTCAAGTCACCACCATCCAACATTTTCTATTGCTATAAGAAGCCAATTTCGATTCTTGCATCTTTTTCTACAAAATTTATCTCATTTCAGGCCTCCTAATTTATCTACTCCCAATGAATGGAAACAATGTTTTCAACGGTGATGTGAACCCAACCCATGTGTGGGGATGGCCTCTACAAAAAACGAACCCTAGAATGACAACAACCCAACCCATGTGTGGGATGGCCTCTACAAACAACGAACCCTCGAATGACTATATCTATTGTTACACCTAGGCATTTTTGTAGCTATGTTGAAGGAAACATTAATAGGCGATGGTAAATATTTGGATGATAGGAGGGTCATTAAAATTGCCATAGAAAATGGTTGGTGAGAGGAAACATAGCGAGAGGCTAGATGAGAGGCATGAAGGGTTTTGGGAAAAGGCCAATGAAGAGGAGAGTGCTTCCATTGAGTCTACCTCGACACTGGAGGGAAAAAAAAATGGTGATGGGAAAAAATATTAGTGGCACCTTCGAGACAAAACAATACGAAAAGCAAGGAAAAAACCTATTTCTCAAATCCAAGAAAACTATGGGACTTAAAACAAGCATGAATCCAAGATACATGGGAGATACGTCGAGTTGTAGCCCAATATCCGACTTTAAAACCAAGAGTAAGCAAGACCAGAGGAAATAACTCAAGTGCATGAATAATTTGGGGAAGACTCATGTCCAAGCAGACTGTAACGTCGCAACAAGCACTCTATCGAAGCACATTCCAAAGACTATTGCAAATTTCTTTGTTGAGCAGTGCCAAGGTCGAAGTTGATGGTCTAGTCATTCAAAAGAATTTTTTAGTTCATTTAATTTCAACAAATGATTAGACGAGGATGAGTAGAAACGGGCTCACGTATTAGTTGAGATGCTACACCTCACTTCAGCATCAATACAATCCGGCCTTTGTTGTTATTTATGTCAGAACTGGCATTTTCAGTTCGCCAATGCTTCCTCTCACATCTTAATAAAATCTTCCATGGGACCCTTGGTGGTTATTATTACCATCTTCAGTTTAGCTTTTGTAACTTTCCATCGGTCCAGAGGCCAAATCCTCATATATCCCCATTGTGTGGTGTTGGGGCTGATTCCCTCTCTTGGATGGTTGTACCCATTATTAAGTCTTCCCAAGTTTGGTTGATCATGACAGGAAACTGATGACAATAACGTAACGATCTCCCTTGACATATTTGGTATATCATAATCATGGTTAACAGCAAAACCTTGGGTTACAACGCACTAAAAGAAGACCTCCATTAAAAGCTGGTGGTCCATACATTATCTGTTCAACAAGTGGAGATCTACAACTGGGCCTTCAGTGTTTACAGTGTGGCGTACCTACTTACAGCTATTCTGTCGCAAATTGAAGCGACCTTTAAGAAATTTCAACTTTTCATGGGGTGTCCAAAATAGAAATCTTTTACGAGTCGTACCATTGCATTAAGATGCATGATAAATGAAATCTAAATACTAGTGTTTGCTAATGATCTCTTTTCTTATATATAGTCGTTGTAGAGTCTGCATTCGGGCATTGAGCGAGGGTTAAAGGGGTTTAACTTGGATTGCAAGCTGTTTGTGTTGTTTCTGTGGTTCAAGGGAAGGAAAGGGAAGACATTCCTAGAAAAGGAGAAGATCAATATCAATGGGGAGGGGGAAGATTGAAATAAAAATGATTGAAAATTCAGCAAACAGGCAAGTCACATTCTCTAAGAGAAAAGGAGGACTTCTCAAGAAAGCTCGCGAGCTCTCTGTCTTATGTAGTGCAGAAATTGCTCTCATCATTTTTTCGAACACTGGCAAACTCCATGATTGGTCAAGCTCTAGGTTAGTTTATGAAGATTTTCCTAGTTTATAACAATAATGTTTTTTATATATGGTTCCATGGTTTATTTTAAGTTAGGCTGATAATATTGTATACATTTTGCCATCTAACTATAATCAAAAGTTTTTTCCATATATTATTTATGGATCAATAATGTTTTATTTTGTTATTACATCCTAACCAACACATTTTAGCCTCTGCAATCTTGAGTCTATCCACACAAATGATCTTTTAGCTAAACTGATCATTTTTTTTTAGTTTTCTATGATATGTAGCTTATGTTCAAGCTAACCTTTTATGTTACAAAAAAGCATGAAGAAAGTTCTGGAGAAGTACCAGAAATCGGATCAGGGACTAGGGCTTATGGACTATCAACATCAAGTAAGCATCGCGTTTCACCCAGGTGGTTGAACAAATACAGTGATACAGACTTTTCTCTTCTAGATAATGTTTATAGTAGATCTTATCTAATCTATTAGGCGTATCATGCTTTGCATTGGGCTTAAGAAGATTTTCTTGCTTTTTCGGGACTGTAACTTGCGGAACAAAATAGCAGCTGTTGTGTGAAACGAAACGAATTACCAAAGAAAATGAAAGCCTTCGAGCTCGTTTAAGGTAAAGTATTTCGAAATTCGTTTATGTAATTATGTTATAGTAAGTTTTTAATAGTTTTTTTCATAATATTGGAGGGTTATGTAGATTTTTGAGAATATTTTAAAATTTGAAAGAGAAGAAATGAGACTATTTAGATTGTAGATTTAGAGAATACTTTAAAGTTTAAAAACCTGATAAAGTGAGAAATTCAGCCAACATTAAATTCTAAAATAGATTCAAAATTTGTATTATAATTAAATTCCACAATATTTCAAAAAATCCTTTTGCAGGCATATGAATGGCGAGGACATCCATTCGTTGAAGCTTCCCGAGCTCTTCCATCTCGAACAGCAGCTTGAAAAGGCCACAACCCATGTTCGAAGAAGA
Source organism: Pinus albicaulis (assembly GCA_034641835.2). Classification (NCBI taxonomy): domain Eukaryota; kingdom Viridiplantae; phylum Streptophyta; class Pinopsida; order Pinales; family Pinaceae; genus Pinus; species Pinus albicaulis. The sequence continues at coordinate 594,958,141 of CM076578.1, read as the reverse complement.
AAGGCAAATTTTGGTTAATGCTAACAGTTTTCGGTTGGTTATATATCTAGATATTAAAAATGTACGCCATGTTAACACTATTAGTGTGTGTTAAACAGGATCAAGTTTTAGATAATGAAAAAATCAAGGGAAGGAACAAGGTAGTGTGAACATTTTTGCTGCGTATCATTCCATTTTCTACTCCATATCAGACTTTCTGAGGTTTACTTTTAGACTTTGTTTCCTCTTCTTGTGTTTAGATGCGCCGTATGGAAGAAGAGAACAGCATTCTGCACGAAATAGTAAGTGTAAGATAGAGTCGAAATATATATAGTTATTGGGTTATTAATTGACTGAGCAGTATATGTAAATGGCTAATAATATATATGTAGTTATTGGGTCATTAATGGGTGGAGGCAGTATATACTACTCCAATGCTAATTGGCAACAATATGTATATAGCTAATGAATCATTAATGGGCCGAGATGGTATGTGCCACCAGTTCTATAATATTATGTATTTGGTGAAATCAAACAATGGCATATACTACCTAGCCCATTAATTACTCAATAGCTACATATATATTATTAGCCTCGACGAACTGGTGGCATATACTACCTCAGCCCATTAATAACCCAATAACTACATAGATATACATTATTAGCCTTGACGAACTGGTGGCATATACTACCTCAGCCCATTAATAACCCAATAACTACATAGATACTATTAGCTGACATAAATAGTTACATTAATAGTTAATAAATATATGTGGTGTATAACATAGATAGTTACATTAATATTTAATAAATATATGTGTTGTCAACCGTAACGGGGTTGTGTTTGTAAATTGTACCTTGACCAGCACCGCGGACAAATGGAGGAGGATAACGCTCAGATTAATTTCTTATTCAGCCAACCATTAAATAGATCACGTACTACTTTTCCTGAACCGCTACTCCGCCTGCAACCAAATCAGCCGAACTTGCAGGATATTGGATATTAATTACTGAACGCCAAAGAGTGTGTGCATCATAATGAGAAGGTTATGGACTTCTCAGTAACAGTCAATTATGAAAATTCGAACTTTGTAAAAAAAATGTTTCTGAGAAATTATTTCGAGTTGTGACTACCACATTTCAGTTTAGCTATATAAATATAACATGGTCAACTATATTAAACTAGTGGGAGATAATTATTTAAAGCTGTGAACACCATGTTGCCATCAACCTATAACTAATGCTGGTAATTTGTGCAATTGCACAAACAAATTGTCAAAGCTACACGGTGAACAAATAGTTTGAGTGATACTGATTTATCTAATGGTTTTAGAAGTGCAATCTAATTATAAATGCATGTTTGTATGTTTCGCACCTCTGTGCTGATGGATATTATTTTCTGGAAGGATTCTTGTGAACAACTTTCTTTGGCGAATTATTATAAACATATGTTTGGAAGGATTCTTGTGAACAACCTCCCTTAGCGAATTATTATAAACATATGTTTGTAGGTCTCCCTGGATCTGTATGATAATTAACGTATGATGAAATGTTTTTTCTGCGAGGACCTTTATGTCTTTTCCTTAAACTTTATGATTATGAATGTATGTTAATATGTGGCATTATATATGGCAAAGTTTATGGTATATAAATAACTTTAAATTTAACTGTGAATAATATATGCTTCATTATATTAAATGGGGATGCCCAGAAAATAAGACTCGCTTTAAAAATATATGTAAGTATGTTTTTCTTAGCCTCCACAATAACGAATTCATAATATATGCCTCACTATATTAAATGGGGATAGCCCAGAAAATAAGACTCGCAAATATATGTAAGTATGTTTTCTTAACCTGTACGAGAACGAATTCATCTATGGTGGCGTGTTTTTGCTAGTAGAATATTTATGTCCTTCATTTGAACTTTATGATTATGAATATATGCTGGTATTTCTCTTTTTTAAGACCTGGCCTGAAGGATTTTTATGGTTTGTATGTCTCCCTAGAAGGGTAAGGAATGTGAATGTCTGGTTTCTTTCTAAAACCTGTGTGAACATTTATATTTTGAATAACCACTATGTTTTGTGTGTCTCTTTAGAAGGGTAGCGAATGTGAATGTATGTTTTCTTAGTCATCATGTATATCTTGAATAACCTTTGTTTTTAAAGAATTTTATGATTATGATTTTATATTTATTTTTACTAAAAGAATTTTATGAAGACAAATATATTTATTATTATGTTAATTATGTGTTTGTTTATGTTAATTATTTTTAATGGTTTTTTTTGTTATAATATATTTTGAATAACTTTTGTTTTGAAAGAATTTTATGATTATGATTTTATATTATAATTTTATAATTGTATATTTAAGTTTATGTTAATTATTTTTAATAGATTTTTTAGTAATTTATTAATTATTTAAGTATTATAATAATTTATGAATTATATAGATATTATAATAAAAATTGAAGTTAATGTGTGTGTGTGTGTTTTTTAATATTGTTATTTTGAAATTTACACCTCTTTAAATAATTGTGCCATAAAAAGATTTTGTTTTTAAAGAAGTCATGGTTAATATTTTTAATTTCATAAAAAATGGTTCAAAATTTTATTGATGATGGATAAATTCAAGGAGATTATTTAATATTATTCAAAGTTAATTAGGAGGACAGTAACAACAATTTTGTCAAAGTTTTAGATTGGAAAATTTTTCTTCAAATAAATATATGAAAAGGGGCCAAATGATATAAATTTGCTAGTATAATAAAGTAAATTAAAAGTAGTTATTTTATCAAAACATTCTTATCAAAAACTTTATTTATAAAGGTAAAATGTAAAAAATATTTTTAATATATTTTTTTTTATTATTATTTTTTTAAACAAATTTTATTAAAAATAATTTTACATCTTTTACTAATATCATATCTAAATTAATTTTTAAGGTTTTGTTTTTTTTTTTTTAATCATAATATTTTTTTAAGGTTTTTCATAACATTTTTTTTGAATAAGAAAAATATTAATGAAATTGTAAAATCTAAAAACTGTAATGAAAGACATTTCTTTTAATGATTATTTGTCATCGTGGTTGGTAAATCTTATTATAGATTTGATTATAAATCTATTTATATAGTATTTATGAAATTATTTTCGATAATTGTATATATACAAAAATAATATTTATAGAATAGAAGTTCAAAGTTTTTTTAAGGAATATGTTTTTTGAAAATTTAAATCTTTTTAAGATATAAACATTAAAAATTTGAAAAATATATTTTTCATATATATATATAATTTTAAATTTAAAATTATATAGAAAATTCAAAACCTAAAATATTTTTCACCATAACCCATGTTCTACCACATATTTTTTCTCTTTTGATCTTTTCTATTTTAATATTACTTAAGTTTGTTTCTCATATATATATATAT